>MDKH01100718.1:0-28275 GCA_005239495.1 Nicotiana undulata | reverse complement strand
GTTCGGGAAGAGGGGAAAGCTTAGTCCCCGGTATATTGGCCCGTTTGAGGTGCTTAAGAAGGTAGGGGAAGTAGCCTATAGACTTGCCTTACCACCTAGGTTATCGAGTGTTCATCCGGCGTTCCATGTATCGATGCTCCGGAAGTATGTTGGTGATCCGTCTCATGTGATAGACTACAACACAGTTCAGCTTGAGGGGGATATGTCTTATGAGGTGGAGCCAGCGGCTATTTTGGCTCGTGAGGTCAGAAAGTTGAGATCAAAGGAGATAGCATCAGTGAAGGTTCAGTGGAGAGGTCAGCCAGTGGAGGAGGCCACCTGGGAGACCGAGCGGGAGATGCGGAGCAGATATCCTCACTTGTTTGAGACTCCAGGTATGTTTCTAGACCCGTCCGAGGACGAACGGTTATTTAAGAGGGGGAGAATGTAACGACCCGGTCCGTCGTTACGCAGTATACGCATCTATTCCTTTATTTCTGTCTTGTAGTAGCTCGGTTAGACTGTTCATGAAGTGTTGGGGTTGGTTGGTTCGGGTTCGGAGTGAAAATAGAGTGGATTGAGACACTTAGTCTCTAACAAGAGCTTTAGAGTTGGAAAAGTCAACCCGGAATTGACTTATTGGTAAACGACCTCGTAATGCTGATTTTATGGTTCGGAAAGCTTCGTTAGCTGATTTGGGACTTAGGAGTGTGTTCAGAATATTTTTAGGGTGCCCGGTGTAGATTTAGGCTTAACTTGGCGAAGTTAGTATTTTGGTGAATTCCGGTTGATAGGCGAGATTTTGATCCGAGGGTCGGAATGGGATTCCGAGAGTTGCTGTAGCTTCGTTAGGTCATTTTTGACTTGCCCGCAAAATTTCAGGTCTTTCGGAGATGGTTTGGTTGAGTGTTTGATCAAATGCGTGTTTCGGAAGTTTTTGGGAAATCATAAGCTTGAATTGGATGAGAATTTATGGTTTTGACGTTGTTTTTGGTGTTTTAATGGTTCGACTAAGTTTGAATAACCGTGTTGGATGTGTTGGTGTGTTTGGTTGGGGTCCCGAGGGGCTCGGGCTTTAATTCGGGTGTTCAACGGATAGTTGAACTTGAAGTTCCTCTGTTGTTCTGGTGTCTTCGCTCCTGCGGTTAGGAAGCCGCAGGCGCGGTCTCGCAGGGGCAGGAATAAGGGAACATGTGTGAAAGAGGTCGCAAGAGCGGATGGAGGTCCGCACATGCGGGGTCGCAGGCGCGGGAAAAGTATCGCGGGTGCGGAGCTGGGCAACTTAACTGAGAGTCGCAGGTGCGGTCAATATGTCGCTCCTGCGGGCCCGCCGTTGCGATAAAGAGATCGCAGGCGCGAAGCCTGGGCGTTTAAGTGGGTTTCGCAGGTGCGGTTGAAAGGTCTCATCTGCGGAGTCGCAGGTGCGAGAAAAACACAGCTGTTGCGGAAATGCCTGGGCAGAACTATAAAAGGCAACCTTCGCGAAATTTGTCTTCTTTCACCATTTTTACACACGGGTTGGAGGTTTTGAAGGGATTTTGAAGAGGGATTTCGTTGTTTCTTCAAGGAGGTAAGTTTCTTGGACTCAAAACTCGTTATATTGTGCATTAAGAACGATTTTTGGTTGAAAGCTTTGGTAAAAACAGTAGAAAAATGGTGGTTAGGGCTTGGGTTTAAGAGAAGAAGAATGGGGGAATTGGAGGACCATTTGAGGTCCGATTTTCGTGTTCTTGGTATGGTTAGACTCGGGAAAGGACAAGGAACCTAGTGTTGTGAAAATTTCTGACTTTCGAGACGTGGGCCCGAGGGCCGGGTTTTGACCGAATTCGGGATTTTTGGTATTTTTGCTAAATTTTGATTTGGGGATTGTTCCTTAGCACATTGTGACACTATGTAATTGATTATTGATAGATTTGGAGTATTTGGAGGCCGATTCTCAAGGAAAGGGCCCGGCGGAGTAGAGTTGAGCCGGTTTCGAGGTAAGTAACGGCTTAAACCTTGGAACTAAGGGGTTCAAAACCCCAATGTACATGCTATTTGATGATAGTTACTATGATACACTCGCCAAGTGACGGGCATATGAGTGTTGGTTGATTTGTTGTGGCCCGGCTTATCCCCAGGCACGGTTTAACTGTTGTTCCACCATGATATCGGTACTGTGAAGGCTATTAATGCGTAGAAACTAAAAGAAACATAACAAGTATAAATGATAAGACTTCATGTCTATATGTGGAGACCGGAAAGGGTCCGTTACTGTTGTTTCTATTGCGAACTTTACTTGTGCATACTCAGTCCTGTTATTATACATGTATTCGTATTTCAGTCTCAGAAATCATTTATTTATCATGCATTGCCATTGTTTGGGCTGTTTACATAATGAGAGTGTTGTGAGGAGACTGGTAATTCTGACTGAGTATGGGCCTAGAGCCAAATGTTGAGATGATATACCCTTCGTGGGCTTGATATATATATAGCGCTTGGGCCATATCCTTGGCGGCCCCTCCGGAGTCTTTACACCCCCAGTGAGCGCACAGTTATTGAGGGATGGATTTCCCTGGACATGGATTTGTCCGAGATATGAGATATTGAGGGATGGATTTCCCTGGACATGGATTTGTCCGAGATATGAGATATAGAGGGATGGATTTCCCTGGCACAGATACTGTTTATGAGATATGGAGGGATGGATTTCCCTGGTACAGATTATGGATGAGTATGATATCCCGGAGATGGATTTCTCCGAAAGGCTGAATTGGCCTGCTCCCACGGTACTTAGTGACTGAGTCATCACGTCGTACATGTTACGGGATGGATTTCCCTGGGCCAATGGCCAATTATGTGTACCGAGAGGACCACCTGTGAGAGTTGCATGTTACATACATGGCATTTATTTGTTATTCACGGATTTGACTAAGTTCTAGGGTCATTTACATAACATGATTGTCACTGATATTCTCGGTTAATTTCTGAAATATTCATTATTCGAATTGTTATTTACGGAGGTTGAGTTCGTCACTACCTCCTCAGACCGTAGGTTGTTTTCGTTACTTACCTGCACACTGTGTGTGCAGATCCAGGTGCACCAAGATTTGACACGGATCGGTGATAGCAGCTTATCTCTCAGAGCCGACGAGGTAGCAGCTGGCGTTCGCTGTCCCGTCCCTCTTTTCCTTATTTTTCCTCCTGTATTAGAAATTGGAAACTTAAAACTTCAGTATTATTTCTCAGTTGTATTGATGTTAGTGGCTCATGACTGCGTGACTCCAGATCCTAGATATATTGTTGGAGCTTATTTCTTCTGTTAGACTATTTTTAACTGATTAAAAACTTCCGTATTTCTATGAGTTGAGCCAAAAATGGGTAAATTTCTCTAGTAAATGAATTGAGTATTGTTGTAACGGTTGGCTAGCCTGGTTCCACGACAGGCGTCGTCACAACCCGGATGCGGGTCGTGACAAGTTAAGACATGCAACCCAATCCAAATATCAATCTATTGTGGCATGCATTCCGATCCAAATATCAATCCCTTGCAGTGTGCAACCAAATCAAAATATAAATCACAATACGGCTCTAAGGCCCACATCTGTCATCAGTCGCTCAAGTCTCAATGGCTCACGTCTCATAGAACTCATCCCAAACGGTTTCACATATAGAAGGCACCAATAACATGTGATATAACATACAAATAATGTACTAATACCAAGATACAACATGCGGATGAAAACGTATGACTGAGGATATGACTACAACCAAGGCAACAACTCAAAATAACAACAATGACCCTAAATTGTCTCAACAGGTAAGCACATAGCCTATACATGATCCCTTGCATGATTAACAGCTCAAGCAGTCATACAAGTACAGAAAGAAAACAAGAAAATAATAAGGCGTGATTGTAAACAAGTCTAATAGCAGCCTAAAGTCTACCCGGATCATGAATACCTTGGTGTACGCACACACTGCCAGTCACCTAGCACGTGCCTCAACCCCAACACAACTCAAGTATTATAGTTCATAGGGATGTTTACCCTCAAATCAAGTTTAGATATGTTACGTACCTTAACAAGACAAATCCATTCTCTTAAAAAAGTCTTCCTACGCGAACTAACCACCGCACGGCTCGTATCTAGCCAAAAGAAACTCAAAATCATCAAATAATTCCATAGGAATCAAACCCAAATGATAAAGGTCAAATCTATAATCAAATATTCAAAGTCAACAAAAAATTCAAATAGGGCCCTCACTCTTGAACCCAACAAAACTCACAATACCAATAACCATTTTAATACAAGTCCAACCATACTAGTTTCACCTAAATCTGACTCTGAATCGATGTTCAAAACCCAATTATTCTATCACGACCCGCATCGATGGGCCGTGATGGGCACCTGGTGGCTCACCTATCCTTGCGTACCAACTTGCGAATATGATACTCTAAACATATAATGTCATACTTTGGCCATGGGCCACATTGCAAGACAATTTGCGAACGCTCACTAAACATCAATATGAAGCTGGGCCGACAAGGCCGTCATAACTCTTACACTGGCAAACCAACAAAATATACATACTGCACTAACTTACATAATATGTCTACAAGCCTTTACTGATGGATGTACTGTGATCGAAATAGGGCCCCGACCTATCCATAACATACATACACAAGATGTACATAAAACTCTAGATCTAGTAACTCCGAAGAATGCGGAGCTTACCGATCAAGCTGGACTCGGGCAACACCTACTGAGGAGGTTTACTCATCTGTCTATCTGAACCTGTATTCATGAAATGCAGCGTCCACGGCAAAAGGGACATCAGTACGAAATAATGTACCGAGTATGTACGATAGCAAAATAATTAAAAGCTGAAAATGAACTGATAATATAATAATCGAAAGTAATTGTGAGTCAAAGATAATTTGAAGATATGCTTACCTACTGATACTGACTAAACTCTTTCAATATAGTAAGTAAAATAGATGTCCGGCCTTATAGATTTTGGTATATATAACTACTATGTCGTTGTAGGCTCACTCATAGGCGTTCGACCATACTAGGCTATGTATCTCGTCCATTCTGGGCTCGCTCATAGGCGCTTAGCCATAGTAGGCTCGGTATATAACTTACCATCTGATCAGAGATTGCCCAATCGGGGACTGCCCATCGATTATAGCTTGATGGTGGTGAAAATACTGTAATATTGTATATATATAGACTCTTTGGTCTCTTGGGTGAAGGAAGAAAAAATTAAACTAAATATGAAGTCCCGATAAGGGAGAATACTATAAGTTATGAGACTAGGAAAAATTTACATAAATTTAGGAATATGAACTTCTCTTTATGTCTCCTTATCAAACACATGTAGTTTTTGGATCATGCCAAAATGAAGAAAGGTTTAACCTTAACATAACTGAGCTGATTCCCTTGACAATCCTTGTAACATACGTCAATTGCGACAACACGTAACGATGGATCGAAGTAGGAGAAAATCCTTATGATATTCTTGAGAAAGATTGCACCGTACTCCCTTAGAATTGCAAAATCCCGTTGCATCTTCACCCGCATTCTTGGACGTTGGTGGATCTGGTTTTGATTGCAAGATTCCTTCTATCTTTGCCTTGAAATAATTATTAATATTCCTGAAGCATAAATTCACGCATCAAACTTCTATCATTGGAAAAATGTATTATTCATAATAGTTTGTGATGAGCCCAATATTCATGCTTGATTATTTTGTGCCACCACCTCCTTAGACTTGATTAGTTGGCAATTTGCTGCCCCACTTTCATACCCCCACGTGTATAGTTGCACCCTTATAATTATCCAACAAATTTCACTTATATATTTATCCACAAATCCAATAATTAATCAATTACCCACATAATTAAAAATTATCTCAATTTACTTAAAATACTATTTACTTTTAACACACTTTATACATCTTGCTATCACGGTCATGTGGTACCTTGTATGGCACCAATCCATATCCCAAAATAATCTTATTTTCGAACTTACGTCGATTAACTTATGACGAAACTTTAATGTACAAAAATGCGGAATGTAACATCTCATTTCCGAGCTTATATCAATTTACTTATGGCTTACTTTCACGCACGAAAACATGGGGTGTAACATCATTCCCCCCTTTTGATGTCATTCCTTGCCTATAATTATCCGTAGTTACATACTTCCACTCCCTTGTGCTTGTAGGGTTGCTTCTGAACTGAAGTTTTGATTGTCTTCCCAGTGGGATTCTCTCTCATTTCTGTAACACTCATACGGTACCTTTAACTACCCCAACTCCTATATGAATATTTCTCAAGGATTACTATATCATAACTGTGAGACAGAGTTCACTATGTTTATCTTGCACGATCTGCTGACTTATATGTAACCTCCAGTTTCATAACTAGGCTTTTCATGAATCAATTACTAACTACTCGTTGGCCCATTCTCATATCAATATTTCGCGTAATATTTCTTGGGTTATTTTCTTTGTCTTAACTTACGTCTCATACTGGCTCCTTATCTATCAATAACATCTCAGGCAGGGACCTTTACTTCCTTTCATTGACGTCGTATTTGCATAATGTTCTGGAATATAGCATATTTGTAGGCTTTGAATAAGTTTAATCGCATCCCTTTTTCATTTTTATCGCATTCTTCCTTTACCATTTCATAATTACTAGAACCACTTAATTTTGACTTAATACCACATCACTTCATATTCCCCCCTTTAGGGGATTACTAAGAGTGGGAGATATGACGACCTAACTATAGATGTTTTTCCTCTTCATCATTGGCGTCCTTTCACATCATCCATGACCCTTACTCTCCTTTCGGTAATCCTTCTGTACCAAGGATAACAAAGTTCCTTATTCACGAGGGTGACACCTAGTGTAACTGGAACATATAGTCCTTTAAGCTTAACTTTGCTCACATTGATTTCTTTAGGGAAGCGTCCTCCTGAATGACCTTTAAACATTATTCTTCTTTCGGCCATTCCATTTTCGTAGGATCACAATATGGAATTCTTATGATGTCGACCATTATCAAATCGCGCAGTCCCTAATTCATGTTTAGTTTATCTTGTTCATCAGTCCATACTGATTTCTGTTACTCTGGGGTCTAACTCTTTTCCTTTTGGTAATCACGTTAGAGTCACGAACTTATTTCTCGAAATGAGGATATGACTTTATGGCCTATATTATTTTGTTGTCTCAAGGCTTGTCACCTCTCATTTTTTCCTTCCCTTGACTATAGACTCTGTAACACGTCCATCATTCTTTTTTTTATCTACCGTTGTCATCCATGTATCACACCTTGCTCATGATGCTTCCTTAACTCCCTTATTGTTTCCCTTCTAACATTTTTGTCTATCATTTTTTTTCTGAAAAGTTCAACAAGACATTCTTCAACTTCTAGCTCCCCTTGCTTCATCTACTGGCTCTTCGGGTTGCCTAACATTCTCTCTTCTACTATCCCAAAATAATCTTATTTCCGAACATACGTCGATTAACTTACGACGAAACTTTAATGTACAAAAATGCGGAATGTAACATCTCATTTCCAAGCTTATATCAATTTAATTATGGCGTACTTCCACGTACAATAACATTGGGTATAACATATTCACTTTAGAAAAGTTTTTCCAAACACCACCCATTTTCTCATCAATCAAATGCCAAAATCGAATATGGAATCATGTATAATAATTAAATTTGATTCAAAAGTACTTACCCAATCCAAGTAGTGAGAATTCACTCAGAAATCGCACAAATTCGAGCTCTCAATCTCAAAATGTGATAAAGTGAATTCCATGTCCGAAAATAGTTTCTTATATTGCTTCTTCAGGTATACCCTTTGCGATCGCAGGACCAACTTGAGGATCACGAAGCACTAAATTTAAAATGCCTCCAAGAACCATATGCAAATGCGACCCCATGCTCGTGAAACACGACTGCACAGACCTATACGAACGCGGAGGTCAACAAACATGACCTTCCCTACCTAACTCAACACTATGCGAACATGTTTTCTTTGGCGTGAATGTGAAGGCCTAAGCTCAACTACCGCAAATGTGATCCCTTTGTTCCGAACACGATAAAGAACATCTAGTTAGCTTCCATAATTATACGCGATTGCAACCTCTTACCGTGATCGCGATGAGCACCCTCAGCACAGGAAAATCAGAGAAATGAGCAGTGCAAACATGAGAGAAAATGGTCTGAAACCACCTCAAAACTAAGAGAGTCTTCGTTTGGTATTAAGAAGCTAAGAGAGTCTTCGTTTGGTCTACTCCCATAAAAAAAGGTCAGTACATTCCTCATCTCTCTCTCTTGCTCATCTCTTTTGAATGCCATAAATGTGTTAGTTATCTTATGAGAATTACAATAGGTTATGGTGTTTGTAATTAGTATGGGAATGCTTATGTTATAATAGTATATTGTTCGCTCTTGATATTTGTCATACCTTTTGAGTCTTTAAATGATGATTGATCAAGTTATTGAGTGATTCTTGATGATTTTAGTTTTTGAGTTCCAACAGTCTACATTTTTAAGTTATAATGTGACCAGAATGATTGTTCACGTTCACATACACTTCATAGCCTTCCATTGATGATTTTGCAGTGACCTTTACCTTTATATGTTGCTTCTCTATATTCTGTTAGTCTTGTGGTTGATCTTAGTATTTGATCATCACAATTGAGATTAAAATGAAGATTCCTAAGTTCATATAATCTACCATAAGCATGCAAATCTAAGTGCTTAGGTGCTTTTCTTCTCTATACCAGTGTCTGTTGACTTTGAAAGCAACTTTTGGGTTGTCACTATGACATTCTCATGATCTCATCAAATTATTGGTTGCATTTGTTGACCTAGTCTTGTTTGAATTGAACTGTATTCTTTTCATAAACCTATGATGTATATATATTGTGTTAAGATTAAGTTATCTTCCTCTTCATACAACAAGTTATGATCATGTCTGGTTAGAATCAATTGGTAATTGATGTATAACTGAACTTGGTTGTCTCATTATTAGTTAAAATCTCTAGATACTTTTTTAATTAAAAACTTACTTGGTATAGTCCTTCCTTGTCATTAATCTCTTCGAACTACTATTGGGTTTTGTGAAGCTTACATGCATCTATCATTAAGTTATCTTCCATAAAAAGTAGGATTTAGTTATTTTATATTAATAATTCTATATAAATCAAGTGATAACTTTTATAGCTGAAGCATGACTACTTCACATTTAGATACTAAACTAGACTTGTGTCTAAGTTAAACTTGTTTTAATACAATGCTTTCCTTTTTCTATAACTCCCTCTCCTCGTTACATATTTAACTTGATTCTGTAATGTGAAAAGCTCCCCTGTCTATGTGAAATCATAACTTCATTTGAAGTGCTCATATTACTAACTGGATATTGTATCTTCCTATTTGATTCATGATTTCATGCTCTGACCTGAACAACTTAGTCCTTTCCCTATTGTTAATTTAAAACTAAACCCGATCCTTAAACCTTAAGAGGTCCTTTGATAATACTGTCTGAACATGATGACATGTCAAGGTTAATACTGTTCGGAATATAACGTTGTTGAGCCCTTAGGAATTACATGTTCAAATATGTGAACTTGTAATCATGTTGGAAGTTCAATCCTATTTCTTATATCTTTTGTAAAGGTGACCAATCATGATTGTTTTGTCTGAATATTTATTGATGACCTTTAAAGTGTTAAGTAGTATTATCAACCCATATATGTGCTAGAAGCAAACCAATAAATTCACAGTTGGTTTTTCAAAGATAGGTGCATCTGAATCTTTGTGTTATTGCATATATGAACCTTATATAGCTTACATTCCCTTTGAGTGTGCTCTCCTCTAATGTTCAGATCTCTACAGTGTGCTTGTGATGTTTATACTCCTCTCTTGTGTGCACTCGAAAGTCAGACCTTTAAATTCACTTGATATGTATTCATTTACTTGGTATCAAATGTAGACCGTGTGTTCTTATATTAGGAAAGAAAGTATATTTTTGTGGTATGTAATACTATAGCATTTAGTTACATTGAAAGGGCCTCATTGGCATTTAAACCTATAAGGAAAATATGCTGTTAGTGTTTAAGGGTATTTGAGAGTGGAGTTTAACTCTATGTTGGATTCCCTCCCCGACACAAGCATTGCCCTGGGCCTTGAGTCCCTTGAGAACTTTGAAGTGTCGGAGGATTCAAAGGGGTACTTGAGTAGAACATCCTCCTTAGCCCTTAATTCATTGACGCATTTGTGTCTTTAGGAGTGTGCTTTATGACAATAAAAGATTTTTAATGTAAATTATTTGTCGTGTATAACTACCACATTAATATAATTTCCCATAGTATTTGAGTATTGGTAATTTCCTGTTCTAGTCATTTGTCTATATACATTTCATACATGTTTGAATATGATAAAATATGGAATATACATATAATGACCTTTTTGGGGGCATTTACACACTTGGTCCTGCTGAGTTTTAAAGGAACTCAGGCCCAAACCAGCCTTATTGCATTTTTTGGAGGGTACAGTCAGTTATAACTGCATCCTTCAATTGTTGGACTTACCTTCTTGAGGCCCAACCACCAGAGTCCAGTATGCTGTCCCTTATTTCATTCGTTACTATTTATTACTTCCATAATCTAGTTTACTACTTCCATTACTTTCACCTATTGCCCTTGTCATTTTATCGTATTTGTTATCATTTATTTAACACTCGTATATTAGATCATGTAGTTTACTTTCACGGTTTAATTATCACATGAAACATAGGCAAACTTTAAATAATGTAGGAATTAAAGAGAATTAGTTAGTAATTTGTCTTCACTTCGCTAATAATAATTCATTCATATCATTACCATGATCTTGTTCACTCACCTCTCTTAAAAGATTTTGAAGCCCAGACTCTAGTAAAAAACAACAACCCCGTTTTCAGAAAGAAAATTCGTAAGAATCGCCGGTTTTACTAACAAATAGGAAAATCAAATTTTCATAAAACAATGAAGTACTCACCCATAAAATGGATTCCAAAAAGACTGCCTCTTTTTTTTTTTTTTTTTTTTTTAAATCAAGGTACATTTAGGTTTACTTCTTACAAATATTTTTAGAGTTATATAAACACCAATTCCTTAAATCAACTACATCCTTAACTTAATCTCATTATTATAAGCCTTACATAATATGGACTACTAACGTTTTCAACCTTTCATAACTCTTTTATAATCTCTTATTCTTCTTAAGTCTTACATTATGTACCCTCCCTTAAATATATACAGTAAGACATGCTTTAATAGTAATTAGGCATATTATAAATAACTGATTCCTTAAAATTAGTCTAAGTCCTATGGAATCTACCTCAGATAGATTTTAAGGGGTGTCTAACACCTTTCCCTCAGAAGAACAAGAACGCTTACCCATAATCTCACCGGCTAGCAGACCAATACAAAATGTAACTTAGTAATTAAATAGGTACCCTCGTATACCTTTGAATATTAGGTGGAGACTCTTTTTCATCAACAACAGAGTAACAACAAGTTGAATCCTGTCTTGACTAGTGCAAAATAGGGTGCAACAGTGAGTTTTGTCGGGTTCTGAGGTACGGGCCCGGGTTTGACTTTTTGATTCATGTTCAAGATCAAAGATTTATTATCCAAAATTAATTATTATGGTTCTTATTTATGATATTAAGTTATTTTTACTTGATTCGAGTCATCCAGAGGTTGTTTCATGCACAAAGGGCTTCTTAGAGTATTGATTTAGTTTCTTTGAGGTAAGTATCTTGCCAAACTTTGTGTGGTGGACATTACCCCATAGGTTTGGGCTTAGTTGCACTATTTGATTTATGTGGAAGACGTGCACATGAGGTGAGGAGTGTGTGCACGAAAGTATATGTGGAAATTGACCGGTCTAGAATCTTAGGTTACTTATAAATATTTAATTGTAGTTGTTAATACGTTTTATCTCTTTCTTTATAAGAATTTAGTTGAAGATATTACTACATGTTCTATCTTTCAATGTCGAGTTTATTCATATATGCTTTAATCGAAGTTATTATTACATGTTCTTTATTTCATTATCTAGTTCACTCTTATCGACATTTAATTGATGTTGTGATTAAATGTCATATCATTCATTGTTGAGTTATCTCCATTTCATTGTGTTGTTATTGAGACTCTTGTATACATTATCGTTAAGTTGTGGGCTATGTGTTGTTGATATTGGCATTGTTGTTTTGGCAATATTGTGGCATATTCAAACTTGTTGTGTGGATTGATTGTGGCTATGTGGAGCATAAGGGTGGAATTTCATTGTTGTTGATCGTGCCGAGTGATACTTGTGGCTATTGTGTATATTTTATGAGCTGAGTGATACAGGTTGCTTGTCACGACCCCAAACCTAAACTGGTCATGATGGCGCCTATCATGATACTAGGCTAACCAATTTACTGAGAATAACATAAAAGATCTCCATTTAATACATAAGTTATCCAATATTTCATTGAAAATTCCACTTTTAAGCATTTTAAAACAAATAAAAAAATAGCCGAAATGTCTAAACACAGCCCCAACACCTGGAGTCAACCGTCATGAGCATCTAATAAGTGATACAATTTGATATTATTTCATTACTACAAACAAGTCTGGAAATAGATAAAAATGACAGAATAGGAAGGAGAAAGAGAATGATGCGGACGCCAAACAACTACCTCAGAAATATCCGAACAAGCTCCAAAGAGATAGTGAGTCAGCTGGCGCTCAGACCTAGTACCTGAATCTGCACACAAGGTGCAGGAAGTAACGTGATTACGCCAACTCAGTAAGTAATAATTATAACTAAAGTCTTGAGTGCAATGACGAGCATTTAAAAATCATGTAAAACCATGTGATAAGCAGCAGTAGAATAAATACATCAAGTGAGGAATCTACATTCTGAATAGTTTCATAAAAATTCCAAGTTTTCGTGTAAAATATCGTATACAACATTTGCTCAACATTTTTCATAGAGGCTCAGAGTAAAGAAGAGTGAAAACAGTAGTTTCATAAAATATCAGCCCCTCGGGCACAGTGTCATTCGCATATAAAGCCTCTCGGGCAAGCCTCTCAGTCACTCATGAGTCTACTCTCATAAGTCAATGCTCACACTCCGCACTCACACTCAACAGGTAACATATAATAACCAATGCGGCATGCAGCCTGATCCCTAAATAGTCAACTGCGCTCACTGGGGGTGTACAGACGCCGGAGGGGCCCTTACAGCCCAAGCGCTATAACGTTGCGGCATGCAGTCCGATCCAATATCTCCTTGTGGAGCGCAGCCCGATCCACATATATTTCGCTGCGGCATGTAGCCCGATATATATATATATATATATATATATATATATATATATATATAATGATGCGGCGTGCAGCCCGATCAATAACTATCCTCACAATCTGGCTCTCGACCTCACTCAGTCATTCTCACAAGCCACTCGGGCAACTCTTCACAAATCATGGGGACTCCGCCCCAAATATCTATCATTATTTAAAAATAGAGTGATAAACAGTAAACAAGCTTAAATCATGAGTGATATTGTATTGTTCTATCAAAGACAGTGTGAGAATAGTAGTAAAATACCCCTGAGGGTCCAAAAAGGTCGGTACAAATCCCCAACATGGTGTACAACCCAAAATATAGTATCAATCTCTAAAATACAGGATATCATCTGATTTCAAATCAAATACGTGGCTTAATAGTCGCTACGGGAAAGACCAAGTCACTATCCCTACATGTTCACGCCCACACGCTTGTCACCCAGCTTGTGCGCCACCTTATTTACCAAAACAATACGAAATACCGGGGTTTCATACCCTCAGGTCTAGATTTACAATCGTTACTTACCTCAAACCGGCTAAAATCCTAATCCGTGAGGCCCTCGCCTCTTGACTCGACCTCCAATTGTTACAAATCTAACAAAAACTAGATTTATATCATCAATATATGCTAAAGGAACAAAGCCCACTCGAAAATAACCGAATTACATCAAAAATCCCGAAATTAGCCAAACCCGACCCCCGGGCCCACGTCTCGCAATTCGATAAAAATTATGAAACTAGAATCCTTATTCAATCACGAGTCTACCCATATAAAATTCATCGAAATCTGACATTAAATGGCTGTTCAAATCCCCAAAAGAACTTCTCAAATTATTCCCCCATTTCTACCAATTTTCACCCCAATTTCCCAAATTAAATGATGAAATTCAAGACTAAATAATGGAATTAACCCAAATATGAGTGAAGAACACTTACCCCAATCACTCTACCGAAAATCTCCTCAAATTTCGTCTTGTCCCAGCTCTCTAATGGATTTTGAAATTTTTGACTTAAACCCTCGTTTTTGAATTAAAGCATTCTGCTTAGGTGCTTTACTCATTGCGATCGCGGAAATTCCCACGCGATCGTGAAGAACAAAAATAACACTGCCCAAAATCAACCCTACACGGTCGCAGACAAGACCACGCGATCGCGTACCAATGCCACTCAACATTACGCGATCACAATCCCCTACACGCGATCTCCCCTACACGCGATCACACAGAATAAATGCCTCAGCCTCACTCGCTCCCTTATCTTCTACGCGAACACGGACTTGACCACGCGTTCACGAAGCACAGATGCCCCTCTCTCACGCGATCGCGACCTCCCCTAAGCGATCACATAGAACATCTTACTGCAGCTCCCATCTAAGCCTACGCGATCGCAAACATCCTCCTGCGATTGCGTAGAAGGAAACCAGAACCTTCAAACCAGTAAAAATCTGCCAACACAAAAGTCCAATACTTGGTCCGTTAACCACCCGAAACACACCCGAGGCCCTCGGAACCTCAACCAAACATGCCAACACATCCCATAACCTCATTCAAACTTAGTCTAGCCCTCGAACCACTCAAAACAACGCCAAACACGAAATCAACCTCGGATTCAAGCCTAAGAACTTAGAAACTTCCAAATTTTGCCAACGATGTCGAAACCACCCAAACCACGTACAAATGTCCTGACAATTTGCACACACATCCAAAATGACACTACGAACCTGTTCCATCTTTTGGAATTCCATTCCGACCCCGATAGCTAATATTCCACTACTGACAGGAAATCGCCAAAAATCTAATTTCTCTAATTCAAGCCTAATTCTACTCCGGACCTCCGAACAACATTCCGAACCCGCTCCTAAGTCCCAAATCACGTAACAAAGCTATCTGAGCCATAAAAGCCACATTCCGAGATCATTTACCTATAAGTCAACTTCCGATTGACTTTTTTGACTATTTTCCCAACTTAAGAGACTAAGTGTCTTATTTCTCTCCATAACCACACCGAATCTGACCCGACCGACCCAACATAACTATCACGCCCCAAAATCGAGGGACGTGACCGGCGCCTAACCGGATGAACCCAGTCAAGCAGACTTGGATTGCCTTTCCTACCCAACGCATTACCCCATGTTCATAATATACATTGTTCCATAAGAATTAGCCAATTTAGATACAAAGTACGACTTACAACATAAGTTCATTTTCCTCTTTTAACTTTCAACATTTGATAATCCAAAAACATATATAATACATACAACATTTCCGATGCGATCTACAATTACGAGTGAGTACAACTACCGCCCAAAATATACATACATACATTTACAACCCACACAGTGTCTACGTAGCCTCTAAGAGTACTAGGAGTTTTACATAAACTTTCCGGCAACAAGGCCCTGGCTATACCTTTTACAACATAAGCAAAAGAGAATGGTATAGTCCACACACGGCCCTGAGAGGAAATGGCGCTCACCAAAACTGTTGAAGAGATGAGGAGGAGGCACCTCTAACGGTGGGCTGAGCTACCTGCTAAGGAACCACCTACATTCATATAAAAGATGTAGCGCCCCAGCAAAAGGGACGTTAGTACTGTTGAATAGTACAAGTGTGTAAGAACAAAGTTTATTCTAAGTAAAATCAAATAGTACACAATTGCAGGACAGTTAGGACAACCACACAGATACCACATAAATATACAGAAAATCACATTAAAGATTTCACATCTACTCATTTCAATTATTCATCCGTTCACATTTCATCCTTATTACCTCTCCACCCTTATTAATTGTGTTGCGGCGTGCAACCCGATCCCACCGTACATTCATATTTCACCCTTATTACCTCTCCACCCTTATTACTTCGTGTTGCGGCGTGCAACCCGATCCCACCGTACAATCACATTTGATAGCAACAACAACCAATCAATTAAATCACATGGATTTTCATCATCAAGAACATAAGTTCATATCAACCCATAACTATGTGAAATCAAGGCACAATGATCCTTACCAAACAGTGATTCATATATGGTGTTGCCAAAATTGATTTAACTCAACTAATTCAATTCACAATTTCTATTCATCATTTACCACACACGACCTTTAGCAATTAAATACATTCCCACATTAGGGTACATTAACATTCTTTCATTTAGTAGCACATACTCCCATATCGACATATTTGAACGTTTAACAAGCCTCACACATGATAGGATAAGCACAGAGAATCACCCTTTACAATCTCAATTAGCATGGTAATCAACTAAGAAAACAGGGGATGAAATCATACACCTCAACACAACCGGACAATCAATTCACATATGCTCAAGCAAGAAATTCTTACCGTGTCCTCGGACACCAACAAGGTGATTCTACAAAGATTAAAGTTTGCCATACATACCTTGTGTCGAATTTCCCCTTTACTTTCTATCACAATTCACCAAATCGTCTAGCACCGTCAATCTATTCCACAATGTGACATATTTCGTTTTAGAATTTGGAGTCATGAACATAACTCGAACTCATTTAGGCATTTTATCGAATGCTATGTGACCCCCTTCGATTACTACCCCTTTTTAGTGAAAGATTATTTTAACTAGCTTCCCTTTACTAGGTCCTGGAAGATTGTTCACATGCATGCAAAGTTTCAACTTTTTCCTTATCAAGAACCAACCTATGTGTGTTTTATTCTTAACCAAAATCTAAGAATTAAAGGGAAATGGGGTGAGGACTTACCTCTTAGAGTGAAGAAGATGAAGATTACTTGAAAATTTCCAGGCCTGGGTGATGTTTGAAGAATCAATTTGAGGAAGATGGGGACTTCTCTCTCTATAACCCACTCTCATTTCTCTCTATTTAGTTCAGCTAAATGTTAAAATGAAAGGGGGTAAGTGTTTTAATGAACTAGGGGGCGGGTACAAAAAATTAGAATTTAGAGGCCCCGAAGCAGAAATGCGGTCAGGATTGCGATCGCATTCCCGTTATGCGGTCTGCATTCCTATCGCATAATTGGGCCTCATATGGGCCAAAATTGGAAAACAAATTGCCCAGATATGCGACCACTATGCGGTCTGCATACCTGTTATGCGATCGCATAGTGCGTCAACCTCCCTCGCAAAAACCACGGGACAAGAATGCGACATCTATGCGGTCCGCCTACCCAAAATGTGATCGCATTCTGGGCCACATAGTTGTCCTTAAATTGGGCAGTAGGCTGTCCAGGTACGTGACCACTATGCGGTCCGCATACCTGTTATGTGATCGCATAGTGCGTCACATAACCACGCAATTCTGGAAAAGTTTATCTTTTAAGTCTTGGGGTACTTTTCTACATTTATAACAACATAGTGACCCATTCGGGCATTATTTTAGACATGAAATTTTACGGGTCTTTACATCCTTCCCTACTTAAAATCATTCATCCTCGAATGAGGATCGGGAAATCGTTTGGTTTTGGAAACACAATATGCCAAACCCCAATTTTCACTAACTCCGATATTTCCTGAAAATTTCGCCAGAGTTTTCTTTGTAACTAGGCCTATATACCTGTCAGAGAACCGCCGAAACACATTTCCAATTTAATGCTACATAATGCAGTTATTCTAACAACTTGTATATAACCTTGTTACCTCAACAACATGCATATATTCAATTACTTCGACAATCCATATATACTTCAATTAATCATTACCAATCTACATTTCAATTAATCATTTAACCATCACATGAGTTTCACATAATTTCATTTACTCCAACAATTTTCACATAATTCAGTTATCCCATCAAATCATATACAATTCACTTACTTCAACATGCTTATACATAATTCAGTTAACACCACAACTTGCACATCATTTAACTACCACATGAATTGTACATAATTTTAGCTTACTTCAAAGAGCTGCACATTACCCAAATAATCACAACATACACAAATATGGCACACCTTGAGGTATTACAATAATAAGGAAATTAGGAGAGTGAAATGTTCTTGCACAAAATTAAACACAAAGGTGTATTCACTTAGAGATGGCATTTCTCACGATCACTACTAGACTTGTTCAAACAAATGGGGATATTTTTCTTCCATTTCACTTTCCGCTTCCCACGTGGCTTCCTCGACTCGTTGACTTCGCCACAACACTTTAACTGAAGCAATTTCTTTGTTCCTCAACCTACGGACTTGCCTATCAAGAATAGCAACCGAAACCTCTTCATATGAAAATTCTTCATTAATTTCAATGGTCTCAACTGGCACGATGGCAGCTGGATCTCCAATTACCTCCTTTAACATGGACACATGAAACAATAGATGCACTAATGACATTCCAGGGGGCAATTCCAGCCTATACGCTACTTGCCCTATCCTTTGTGCAATTCGATATGGCCCGACATACCTCGGACTCAATTTCCCTTTCTTCCCAAACCGCATGACTCCCTTCATGGGAGACACCTTCAAGAATACCCAATCATTTACTTGGAACTCCAAATCTCTACGACGAACATCCGCATAAGATTTCTGACGACTCTGAGCAGTTTTCATCCTCTCCTGAATGACTCTTACTTTTTCCATAGCTTGATGCACCAGATATTGTCCTAACAATTCCGCCTCACCAACCTCAAAACATCTGATCGGAGACCTACACCTCCTACCGTACAATGCCTCAAATGGGGCCATCTGAATACTAGCATAAAAGTTGTTATTGTAAGCAAACTCTATAAGCGGCAAGTGATCATCCCAGCTGCCCTTGAAATCTAAAACTCAAGACCACAACATATCTTCAAGCGTCTGAATACTCCGCTCCGCTTGACCGTCTGTCTGTGGGTGGAAAGTTGTGCTGAGATTTACCTGAGTACCTAAACCTTGCTGAAATTTCCTCTAAAAGTTAGCTGTGAACTGGGCCCCTCGATCCGAGATAATAGAAACTGGAGTGCCATGGAGTCTGACTATTTCTTTGATATACAACTGAGCGTACTGTTCTATAGTATCGGTGGACTTGACTGGAAAGAAATGCGCTGACTTCGTGAGTCGATCCACTATTACCCAAATTGAGTCGAACTTGCGTTGAGTGCGGGGTAACCCTACCACGAAGTCCGTATTGATCATTTCCCATTTCCACATCAGTATTTCCATAAGCTGTGTCAACCCACCAGGCCTCTAATGCTCGGCCTTCACTTGCTGACAATTCGGACACCTAGCCACAAAGTCCGCCACACACCTCTTCATACCATTCCACAAATAAATTTCCTTGAGATCGCGGTACATTTTCGTAGAACCTAGGTGAACAGAATACCTGGAATTATGAGCTTCTGCCATTACCCTCTCCCGGAGATCATCCACATCTGGAACACATAACCTTCCTTGGCACCGCAAGACACCGCCATCATTGCCGAGTGAAAAAGCTGAAATCTTGTGATTCAAAATTGCTTCCCTCAATTGTGCCCAAGACGGACCCCTGAATTGCTTTCTCGTGACTTCCGCTACAAGCGAAGACTCTGCTCCATTACACACCACGACATTCCCCTTATCTGAGGTTGAAAGACAGACCCCTAGACTGGCCAACTAATAAACCTCCCGATCCAAAAGCCTCTAACTGGCCTCTAAATGTGCCAAGTTACCCATGGATTTCCGACTAAGAGCGTCGGCCACCACATTCGCCTTCCCTGGATGGTACAAAATATTCATATCATAATCCTTGAGCAATTATAACCACCTCCGCTGCCGTAAGTTCAATTCCTTATGCTTGAATAAATACTGATGACTCTTGTGGTCTGTGAACACGTCCACATGGACCCCATAAACATAATGCCGTCAGATTTTCAATGCAAGCACAACCGCTGCGAGCTCCAAATCATGCGTCGGATAATTATTCTCGTGATTCTTGATGTGCCTTGAAGCATACGCTATAACCTAACCACATTGCATCAACACACACCCAAAACCAACTCTTGAAGCATCACAATAAACCACAAATCCCTCTGAACCTTCTGGCAAGGTCAACACTGGCGCCAAAGTCAATATCGACTTCAATTCCTGAAAACTCTTTTCACAAGCATCGGACCACTGGAACTTAACCGCTTTCTGCGTCAGCTTAGTCAATGGGGATGCGAGAGTAGATAATCCTTCCATAAACCTTCGATAATACCCAGCTAGACCCAAGAAAATTCAAATTTCTACCGGGGTCGTTGGTCTAGGACAATCCTTCACTGCTGCAACCTTTTGGGGATCAACTTGAATCCATTCCCTAGAAACAACATGACCCAAAAAGGTGACTGATTCTAGCCAAAACTCACATTTCGAAAACTTTGCATATAACTGGTGCTGATAAAGAGTTTGCAGAACTGCCCTGAGGTGATTAGCATGATCTTCCCGACTTCGCGAATAAACAAGGATGTCATCAATAAAGACAATCACAAAGGAGTCAAGAAATGGCTTGAAAACTTGATTCATAAGATCCATAAAAGTTGTTGGGGCGTTGGTTAGCCCAAAAGACATTACTAGAAATTCAAAGTGCCCATAGCGAGTCCTGAAAGTGGTCTTAGGAATATCCTGCTCCCTGATCTTTAACTAGTGATACCCGGACCGTAAGTCAATATTTGAAAAGAATCTAGCTCCTTGCAATTGATCGAACACGTCATCTATCCGAGGCAATGGATATTTGTTTTTGATAGTGACCTTGTTGAGCTACCGATAATCAATACACATCCGAAGCGATCCATCCTTCTTTATGACAAAAGGAACCGGTGCACCCTAAGGCGACACACTTGGCCGAATGAAACCCTTTTCTAATAGATCTTTCAATTGCTCTTTTAACTCCCTCAATTCTGTTGGCGCCATCCTGTAAGGTGGAATAGATATTGGCTGCATATGTGGCAATACATCAATCCCGAAATCGATCTCTCTATCTAGCAGAATTCCAGGAAGCTCATCCGGAAACACTTCAAGAAACTCATTCACAACCGGCACAGACTCGGGAGCAGGCACCTCTGAAGTGGTGTCCGCAACCCGGACAAAATGATAGATGCATCCCTTCCTGATCATCGTGGAGGACTTAAGATATGAAATAAACCTACCTCTCGGCACAACATCATTCCCCTTTCATTCAATAACTGGCTCATTAGGAAACTCGAGCCTCATAATTCTTGTTCGGCAGTCGAGTTTAGCAAAGCACGAGTAGAGCCAATCCATTCCCATGATTACATCAAAATCTAACATCTCTAAGTCGATAAGATCGGTCGTGGTATCTCGACCACACACCATGAAAACACAGTTCCTATAGACTCGAGCGACTGTAATAGAATCACCAACCAGGGTCGACACATATAACGGCTCGTGAAGCTATTCGGGTTTTATACCAAAACTTGAAGCAATAAATAGAGTGACATATGATAATGAAGACCCGGGATCAATAAGAGCATAAACATCATATGATTGGACAGTCAGAATACCTGTGACAACATCTGGAGAAGCCTTCGCACTCTGGCGACCACTCAAAGCATAGAACCAATTGGGTCCCCCTTGACCCCGTGCTTTACCCCTAGCTGCATCGCACCCTGCTGGAGCTGGAGGGCGTGCTGAAGATATGGCAGCTGAAGAACTAGACGGCTGAGCAGCACCCCTACCTATGCCCTGACTGGGTGCACGGCAGTCTCTCTGAACATGGCCTCTCTCTCCGCATCTATAGCACACCGGTATACCCAAGTAACATGGCTCAGAATGGGACCTCCCACATTTAGGACATGGGGCCCTCCGCTGTTGCTGGAATCTCCCACCAGAACGACCCGACTGATGGAACCTCCTCATGTCCAAACCGGGCCCAAAATGACCTCCCTACTGATAAATGTGCCTTTATGGCGGTGCACTGGCTGAGGACTGAGCATAGGACTGAGATGGCCCTGATGACTCTCTCCCTAGGGCTGATCACCCACCTCCCACTGAACTCCCAGGGTTGCCCGCTGACCGGGACCTACTACCACTTTCTCTCTCCGTTCTTATCTTCAATTTCTGAGCCTCAGTAGCCTGGGAGAATCCCACAATCTTCCCATAGTTCATATATGAGTGCAAAGCAGCTATAGTAGCCTCATTGACAACCAAGGGACCAAGGCCCTGAACAAACCGATGAACTTTGGCCTCCATAGTCGGCATTATATGGGTAGCATACTTGGAAAAATGCACGAACTCCATATGGTACTCCCACACACTCATGTTGCCCTGCTTAAGGACCTCAAACTCTGCAGCACGGGCTGCCATAATCTCGCCAGGCAGGAAATGATCCATGAAAGCATCTACAAACTCGACCCACCTCGCCGGAGGGCTCCCCTCTCCACGGGAACTCTCCCACATCTCAAACCATGAATATGCTCCTCCCTTTAGACGATAGGAAGCTAACTCAACCCCCTCTGTTTCAGTAGCCTTCATAACCCGGAGAGTCTTGTATATTTCATTTACAAAATCTTGAGGATCGGCCTCTGGGTCGGTGGCCTACAGGTATGCAACCACTATGCGGTCCGCATACCTGTTACGCGATAGCATAGTGCGTCGCATAACCTCCCTCGCAAAAACCATGGGTCAAGAATGCGACAACTATGCGGTCTGCATACCCAAAATGCGATCGCATTCTGGGCCGCATAGTTGTCCTTAATTTGGACAGTAGGTTGTCCAAGTATGCGACCACGATGCGGTCCGCATACCTGTTATGTGATCGCATAGTGCGTCGCATAACCTCCCTCGCAAAAACCATGGGGCAAGAATGCGATAACTATGCGGTCCGCATACCCTAAATGTGATCGCTTTCTGGGCCACATAGTTGTCCTTAATTTGGACAGTAGGTTGTCCAGGTATGCGACCATTATGCAATCCGCATACCTGTTATGCGATCGTATAGTGCGTCACATAACCACGCAATTCTGGAATATTTTATCTTTTAAGTCTTGGGGTACTTTTCAATCCATGCCCAATATCACATAGGGACCCATTCGGGCATTATTTTAGATATGAAATTTTACGGGTCTTTACAACAACATAAATGAACTAAACGACAAAAATCGAAGCAGAAATGGGGAAAACGGGGCTAATCTCATGGAACGACTGATCGGGTCGTTACATTCTCCTCCTTTTAAATAAATGTTCATCCTCTTACAAGTCTAGAAACATTCCTAGAGTCTCACATAAGTGAGGATATTTGCTCCGCATATCCCTCTCCACTGCACCTTGACTAAAGTTATATCTTTAGACCTCAACCTTCTGACCTGACGATCCAAAATGGATACTGGCTCTACCTCATAAGACGTATCACCTTCTAGTTGAACCGTGTTGAAGTCCAAAACATGAGATGGTTCACCAACATACTTCCGGAGCATGGAAAGATAATTTACCGAATGAGCACTCGATAAGCTGGGTGTCAAAGCAAGTCTATAAGCTACCTCTCCAACCCTCTAAAGCACCTCAAAAGGCCCAATGAACCGAGGACTCAACTTTCCCCTCTTCCCGAACCGCATAACACCCTTCATGGGTGACAGCTTCAGCGGAACCTTCTTCCCAACCATGAAAGATACATCCCCGACCTTCCGGTCCGCATAACTCTTCTGCCTGGACTACGCCATGCGAAGCCGCTCCTGAATCATCGTCACCTTATCTAACGTATCCTATACCAACCGACCGACCGGAGATCTACACCTCCTCCAATATAAAGCCTCGTATGGAGCCATCTGAATACTCGACTGATAACTATTATTATATGCAAACTTTGCGAGCGGCAGAAATTGGTCCCATGAACCCCCAAAATCAATGACACAAGCACACATCATGTCCTCCAGTATCTGAATAGCACGCTCAAATTGCCCGTCCGTCTGAGGATGAAAAGTTGTGCTCAACTCGACCTGGGTAACCATCTCTCTCTGCACAACCCTCCAAAACTGCAATGTGGACTGAGTACCTCTGTTAGAAATGATAAAACTGGAACACCATGCAACTGGAAAATCTCCCGGATATAAATCTCAGCTAACCGCTCCGAAGAATAAGTAGAACCAACAGGAATGAAGTGCGTGGACTTGGTCAGCCGATCCACAATAACCCATATAGCATTGAACCTCCTCGAAGTCCGTGGGAGTCCAACTAAAATGTCAGGAATATCTAACCTCTAATGCAATCCACCTGGTCTCTGGTGCTCATACTTGACATGTTGATAGTTGAGACACCGAGCTACAAATCCAACAATGTCCTTCTTCATTCGCCTCCACCAATAGTGTTGTCTCAGATCCTGATACATCTTCGCGGCGCCCAGATGGATGGAATATCGCGAGTTATGGGCCTATGCTAGAATCAGCTCTCAAAGCCTATCCACATTAGGCATACATATCCGCCCCTCCATCCTCATCACACCATCATCGCCGATAGATACATCTCTAGCATTACCTCGCCGGACCCTGTCTTGGAGAACGAGTAAGTGTGGGTCATCATACTGGCACACTATGATAGGATCATAAAGAAAAGACCTGGAGGCTACACGAGCCAATACTCGACGGGGCTCTGATAGATCCAATCTCACCAACTGGACTGTTAAGGACTGAACATGAAGTGCTAATGGTCTTTACGCTGCTGGAAGATATGCTAGACTCCACAAACACTCTGCTCCGCGACTCAAGGCATCGACCACTACATTGGCCTTCCCCGGATGGTATAGAATAGTGATATCATCGTCCTTGAGAAGCTCCAACCATCTCCTCTGATGAAAATTCAATTCCTTCTGCTTAAACAGATGCTGCAAACTACGGTGGTCAATAAAAACATCACAATGCACCCCATACAAATAATGACGCCAAATCTTCAAGGCAATAACAGTGGCTGCAAGATCGAGATCATGCACTAGATAATTCTTCTCATGAGTCTACAACTAGCGCGAGGCGTAGGCGATCACCCTACCCTCTTGCATCAATACACAACCAATGCCTATCCTCGAGTCATCACAATACACGGTATAAAAAACTGAAGCTGATGCCAATACTAACACTGGAGCTTAGGTGAAAGCAGCCTTGAGCTTCTAAAAGCTCTCCTCACACTCGTCCGACCACCTGAACGGAGCACCCTTCTGGGTCAATTTTGTCAAGGGCGAAGCAATAGAAGAAAATCCCTTCACAAAGCGGTGGTAATACCCTTCTAAACCAAAAAAACTCCTAATCTCTGTAGCTGAGGATGGTCTGGGCCAACTCTGCACGGCCTCTATCTTCTTCGGATCAAGCTGAATACCCTCACAGGACACCACGTTCCCTAAGAAAGCTACTAAGCCAAGCCAAAACTCACTTGGAGAACTTTGTAGAAAGTTTCTACTCTATCAATCTCTGAAACACAACTCTCAAATATTGAGCATGCTTCTCCTGGCTACGAGAATATACCAGAATGTCATCAATGAATACAATAACAAAGGAATCCAAATATGGCTAAAACACGTTGTACATCAAATGCATGAATGCTGTTGGGGAATTGGTCAGCCCAAAAGACATTACCATAAACTCATAATGACCATAATGAGTCCTGAAAGCCATCTTGGGAATATCTGAATCCCGAATCTTCAGCTGATAATACTCGGGTCTCAAATCAATCTTAGAGAACACACTGGCTCCCTGAAGTTGGTCAAAAATATTATCAATGCGAGGCAAAGGATACTTATTCTTGATTGTAACCTTATTTAACTGCCTGTAGTCAATACATATTCTCATGGAACCATCGTTCTTCTTCACAAATAACACTAGTGCACCCCAAGGTGACACACTAGGCCGAATGAACCCTTTATCTAGGAGTTCCTGAAGCTGCTCTTTCAATTCCTTCAAAAACGCTGGTGGCATACGATATGGTGGAAAAGAAATGGGTTGAGTGCCCGGCACCAAATAAATACCAAAATCAATATCCCTGTCAAGTGGCATGCCTGGCAGGTCTGCCGGAAATACGTCTGATAAATCACGGACCATAGGAACATAATCAATAGTGGGAGTCTTAACCCTTACATCCCTCACAAAGGACAAATAGGGTAAATACCCTTTCTCTACCATACGCTGGGCCTTCAGGTGTGAAATCACCCTACTAGGCACATACTCAATAGAACCTCTCCACTTGACTCTTTGAAATCCCGGCATAGCTAAGGTCACGGTCTTAGCGTGACAATCTAAAATAGAATGTCATAGAGATAGCCAATCCATGCCCAATATCACATCAAAGTCAACCACGCTAAGTAACAACAGATCCACCCGGGTCTCTAGACCCCCAATAGATATCACACACGACCAGTACACACGGTCCACAACAATAGTATCGCCCACAGGAGTCGACACATGAACGGATGTAACTAAGGACTCTCAGGGCATATCCAAAAAATGGGCAACATATGATGAAACATAGGAATACGTGAAACCAGGATCAAACAAGACTGAAGCATCTCAATTACAGACTGAGCAATAACTGTAATCACTGCATCTAAGGCCATAACATCAGGTCTGGCTGGAAGTGCATAAAAATGAGCTTGACCTCCACATGATCGACCTCCCCCTCTAGGGCGGCCTCTAGCAGTCTGACCCCTACCTCTAGCTACCTGGACGGGTGGTGAAGTAACTGGAGCTGAAGTCGAGGGCTGACTCATCTACTGAGATGAACCCCCAAGAAGACGAGGACACTGTCTCCTCATATGCCCGAACTCCCCACACTCATAAAAACTCCCTGGAGCTGGAGAAGGGGACTGAAGGGAACCCCTAGCACCAGGATAACCACTAGAAGAACCATGCATAGGGAAACCCTGAATCGATGGTGCTCGAGATGAAATCTGGATGGAAGAGCACTGAATGAAGAGCGACCCATATGAGAACTGCGGGGACCATGCACTGATGATGCACCACTATGGGCTGGACGGACTGGCTGAGGAGGCCTAAATTGGCGGCCTCTACTATTCTGAAACTGACCCCTGGAGGGAACACTGTTGAAACTACCAAATTCTCGAGGCCTCTTGGCCTCCCTATCATCACTCTCCTGAAGTCGAACCGCCTCAATATCCTGGGCAATATCCGCAACCTGCTAAAAAGTAGCACTCGATACCCTCTCTATAGTCATCAGAATACGAAGCTGATAAGTGAGGTCATCCACGAACCTCCTGATCCTCTCTCTCTCAGTAGGGACCAACTCTGTAGCATGACGGGCTAGCTCTGAAAACCTCATCTCATACTGCATCACTGTCAAATCATCCTGACACAATAGCTCAAACTCCTTCGCAGCTCCTCTCTACGGGACTATGGAACATACTTCTCTAAGAAGAGAGTGGAAGACTGCTGCCAAGTGAAGGGTGTTGCACCAACAGGCCTACGCCTCTCATAAGACTCCCACCAAGTAAATACAGCTCCTGAGAACTGGAAAGTGGAAACAAGACTCCGCTGGTGTCCAATATCCCTATTGTGCGAAGAATCCTCTAACACTTGTCTAAGAAACCTTAGGCATCCTCGCCCTCAGCACCACTGAATGTTGGAGGCTGAAGTCTACCAAACCACTCCAACCTACGCTGCTCGTCATCTTGCATGACGGGAATTACATAATCCTGAACAGGTGCAACCGGCTGGGTTTGAGTTTCCCCCGGTGTCTCAAGTACCTGAACGACCTGCTTAGGTGTACGAGCGGCAAGAGTCTAGGTGCCTCCCCCGGCCTGAGAAGTAGCGGTTGTAGTGGAAACAACGACTGCCTGTGAAATACTAGAGCACACGGTCAGAATCTGGGACAAGGTCTCTTGAAGACTCAGAATCACAATAGGCACTGCCAGAGCCTGAGCCGGTCTCGCAGGAACCTCTACGGCGGGGACCTGATCTGTAACAATAGGTGGGTCTCTGTGCGGCGAAGCCCGATCTACATGCATACATATATATATATATATATATAT
>ML282888.1:49111-104956 GCA_005239495.1 Nicotiana undulata | reverse complement strand
ATCGTCTTCATTGATGACATCTTGATTTATTCGCGGAGCCTGGGTGAGCATGAGCAGCATTTGTGAGTTGTGTTTCAGACCTTGCGAGCGCAGAAGCTATATGCTAAGTTCTCCAAGTGCGAGTTCTGGTTAGATTCTGTGGCATTTTTGGGACATGTGGTGTCCGGAGAAGGTATCAACGTTGATCCTCAGAAGATTGAGGCGATTCTGAGTTGGCCGCGTCTTACTTCAGCTTCAGAGATCAGGAGTTTTCTGGGTTTAGCAGGCTATTACCGTCGATTCACTGGACAAGGAACCTATGCGTTCGCATAGGGTAAGGGGGCTGGGCCTTTGCGATCGTGGGGAAACCAGTGCATTCGAATAGAACAATGGCCTTCCCTCCCCCAGGCCCGCTTTAATGAAATGCGATCGCACAGTGGGGAGTGTGTTCGCACAGCTTAACCCAGGCAAAGCTTCGCGATCGCAACCTTAGTGTGATGACCCAAAAGGTCATCCTATGATAATTTAGCTAAATCTGTATTTCGAGTCCCCAAAAGCCTCCGTTAATCTCACCTCGATATGCGTGTGCAGCCCGGGCGGGTAGCCAGGAAGCCTTTATGTGAAAATTTGATCGTAAGTTGAATTTGTAGTAAATAACTGAATATAGTTGAGTTTGGTCAACATTTTTGGTAAACGGACCCGGACCCGTGATTTGACGGCCCTGTAGGGTCCGTAGGAAAATATGGGACTAGGGCGTATGCCCGGAATCGAATTCTGAGGTCCCAAGCCCGAGAAATGAATTTTAAAAAAAAATTGTTTTCTGAAAAATATAAAGGTTTTTGAAAATGAATATTTATGTGAAAACCGTGTTACCGGGCCCGTATTATGGTTCTGGAGCCCGGAACAGGTGTAATATATGTTATGTGAGCTATCTGTGGAATTTGGTGTAAAACGGACTTGAAATGACGTGTTTCGGATCAAAATCGGAATAATTGAACCTTATGAAGTTTTAAGAAAGTTCTATGAGTTTTGAGGTTTAATTCATTGATTTTGATGATATTTTGGTGATTTAAATGCTTAAATAAGTCTGTAGGATGATTTGGGAGTCGTGTGTGTTTTTGGCTTTGAGACCCGAGGGCTCGGGTGAGTTTCGTGTAGCTAACGGGGTGCATAAGTAGTGAAAAATCTGGTGTTTTTGATGATTTGCTGGTGTAATACCCTTCGCGAACGCGGCCAAGGGCTCGCGAACGCGAAGGGTAAATTATGGTGGCCTGGGTTTTACTCTACGCGAACGCGTCCCCAGGGGTGCGAACACGTAGGTTTAGGGTGAGGTCGGGGGGCAGGGTAGCTTTGTTCTTCGCGAACGCGGGCAGTGGCCCGCGAACGCGAAGGGTAAATTATGGTGGCCTGGGTTTTACTCTACGCGAACGCGTCCCCAGGGGTGCGAACACGTAGGTTTAGGGTGAGGTCGGGGGGCAGGGTAGCTTTGTTCTTCGCGAACGCGGGCGTAGGCTTGCGAACGCGGAAGCCCAGGAAGTCAGACCTTCGCGAACGCGGCCCTGGCTCCGCGAATGCGTAGGTCCCAGCAGTTAACCCTTCGCGAACGCGGGCAGTGGCCCGCGAACGCGAAGGGCAATTTCGCTCAGTGATTTTTAATTGTCAAAAACAGAAACATTACGGTATTTAACCCACTTCTTCTCAAACCTCTTCTTCCCCACTTCTCCTTAGGCGATTTTGAAGACTTCCATCACCATAGCTCCATAGGTAAGTGATTCCAACTCCATTTTCTTCAATTTTTCTTCAAGAACCACTAAATCTAGGCCTAAAATCCTAAAATAAAAGTAGAAATTAGGGGTTTTGGGTAGAGTTAGGGTTATGGGATTTTGGGTAATTCAACCTCAATTTGGGTTCGGATTTCAAAACAAAGTATATATTTGAACTCGTGGGGGTATGGGTAATCGGGTTTTGGTCCAAGCCTCGTGTTTGGACCAAGCGGGCCCGGGGTCGAATTTTGGTATTTTTGGAAGAATGCTAGGAATTGTATATTTAGGCTATGGGATTGTATTAATGAGTCATTATTGATGTTAATAAGTTAATTATGTCTAGATATTGTCGTTTCGGAGTTGAATTCAAAAGGAAAGACGGTATTAGAGGCTTGAATTGCTATTCTTGGACCCGAGGTAAGTGTCTTGCCTAGCTTTGGTGAGGGAATATGTATTGTGTGGTATGTGCTATGTGTTTATCATGTTCAGTGCATAGGTGAGGTGACGAGTACCTATGCATTGTGTGTCAAGCATGCTCGTGAGTCTATTTTTGATGAAATTCTTGTTATTACTTCCATATTCATTATATTGTGAAATTGTCTCCACTTGGAAGTTGATTGTTGTTGAAAATCCTTGTTGATAAACTTGTGATATGAATGGTTCGATTGAGATCCCAACTGTGAAGGATATACCTGAAAGGAGTGGTTATATCTGAGACCCTTGCCGGGCAATTGTTATGATATCGACTGACAGCATTCCCCTTGACGGGTGATCATGACTTGTGTTCCCACTATGTTGCATCCCTTGCCATTTTCATAATTGTCGTTGTTATGGTGAGGAAGAGTGTAAAGCACGAAGGGTGATGCCGTGCCATGATTTACATTGATTACATCATATATTGCATAGTGAGGAAGAGAGTAAAAGCACGAAGGGCGATGCCGTGCCATGATTTGTATTGATTACATCATATATTGCATAGTGAGGAAGAGAGTAAAAGCACGAAGGGCGATGCCGTGCCATGATTTGTATTGATTACATCATATATTGCATAGTGAGGAAGAGAGTAAAAGCACGAAGGGTGATGTCGTGCCATGATTCCTATCATTTTATATTGTACATCGCATTGTGAGGAAAAGAGTAAAAGCGCGAAGGGTGATGTTGTGCCGTTATTTGCATTTCTGGCATTTATACTGGATTCATTAGCATCTTTGTTAAATGGCCTTTCTTGGTTACCTCTATATGCTTAATTGACTGTTTTATCTCACCTGCGATCCCATTATCTGCTCCCGTACCCCATGCTTATCTGCTATTTCTTGTTCTTTCCCATGTTATGTGTTGTAGAATAGGACAGGTTATCGGTTGTTGTCAAGTCTAGCCTCGTCACTACTTCGGCCGAGGTTAGGCTCGGTACTTACTCAGTACATGGGGTCAGTTGTACTGATACTACACTGCACTTCTTAATGTTGTCAGATCCCGCGGCCGGACCCAGTGGACATCGTTGAGGGAGTATCCTTCAGTCCACCTTAGAGATTTCAAGGTAGACCGCTGACGTTCGTGGGCCTTGGCGTCTCTTCTATCACTAGCTCCTTACTCTGTCTTGAATTTCTTCTAGTATTTATGTACTTTTCTTTCAGACTTTGTTTTTAGCACTCCTATAGAAAGTTCGTGAGTTGGTGACTCCCGGTTTTGGGGCTTATGAGATGTATTGGATTTCGTTCTCTTCACTTAGCTTTGAAATTTATCTATTTTCGTTGTTAAAAATTATAAATTGATTCTAATTTATTATGTTAGTTCTGTGTTATCAAGTTAGTTTAACTGTACACGTTGGCTTGTCTAGCGGGTTCGACGTTAGACGCAGTCACGGCTTGTAGGTGGATTTTGGGTCGTGACACTTAGAGCCATGTTCGCACAGCACAAAAAGAAGGGCCCCTTGAGACTACACTATGCGATCGCGAACCTACCTTTGTGATCGCATAGCATAAAAACCTGGACACCAGCAAATAGAAAACCAGCAATTCTCTTTAAGTGTAAAACACCCTGTGGCCTATCTGAAACTCACCCGAGCCCTCGGGGCTCTGAACAAAACATGCACGCAAGTCTAAAAACACCATACAGACTTGCTCGTGCGATCAAATCATAAAAATAATATGTAAAACTATGAATTAAACCTCAAAACTCATCATTTTCATCAAGAACACATAAATTTCATAACTCTTTAACCGGATGTCCGAATCACATCAAACGAACTCCGTTTTTCACCAAGTTTCACAGTTAACCTTTAAATATCATAACAAATCTGTACCAGGCTCCGGAACCAAAATACGGGCCCTATACCAAAGATTTCAAATATTATTTGTTTTCTTTAATTCATAAACATTTTAGCAAAATAATTTCTTTCAAAAATTGATTTCTAAGGCTTGTGACCTCGGAATTCATTTCCGGGCATACGCCCGAGTCCCATATTTTACTACGGACCTCCCGGGATCGTCGGAACACGGATCCGGGTCCGTTTACTCAAAATATTGACCAAAGTCAACTTTTATCAAATTTAAATTCGAGAAATCACTATTTCTCATATTTTATACATAAAAGCTTTACGGTTTCACGCCCGGACTGCGCACGCAAATCGAGATATTTAAATTTGTCTATTTATGACTATTAAGCATGGAACGTAGTCTAAATTTATAAAATGACCCCTTAGGTCATCACATTCTTCCTATAACACATATCTATTATACAACTTAAATCGAAATCTGCAACTTTACAGTTGCTATGGGACGACCCAAGTCTCAATCCCCCAACGGTGCACGCCCGTCACCTAGCATGTGTGTCACCTCAATATAGTGAAATAGTACGAAATTCGGGATTTCATACCCTCAGGACTAGATTTACAATCGTTACTTACCTCAAATCGTAAAAAAACTCTAGCCCGCGATACTCTTGCCCCTCGATTCGTCCTCCAAATGCTCCGCATCTATCCGAAATCAGTATATTATCATCAATACACGCTAAAAGAATGAATCCCATATGAAAGTTATCAATTTAGATCAAAAATCCTAAATTCGGTCAAACCCGCCCTGGGCCCACGTCTTGAAATCTGACAAAAGTTACAAAACTAGGGAACCCGTTCATTCACTAGTCCAACCATACAAAATTTATCAAAATCAGACTTCGAATCGACATTCAACTCCCAAAAATCTATTTTATGAAGTTTCTACAAGTTTTCCCCAATTTTCATCCCAATTCACTAACCGAATGATAAATTCAATGATATATTTATGTATTTTAGCCAAATCCGAGTTAGAATCACTTACCCCGATGAATTTTCTGAAAAACCTTCGAAAAATCGCCAAAACCCGAGCTCTCTAGGTCAAAATAGGAAATAAGACCCTGAATCTCGTATTTATAGTGCACCCCTGGATCTTCACTTCGCTGACCGCCAAATTCTACCGCCGCCGCGCATGCCTCTCCGCGGTCTGCGAAATTCCCACCGCAGCTGCGAAAGTCCCCAGCTCCTGCGGTCGCGACCAAACTTCCGCTTTCCGCACCAGCCTCCACCGTTGACCGCGAAACCTTACCGCATCCATGGAATCATTCTGTTGTCCGCGTAAATCCTGCGCGGTCCGCTCTTCCCAACTTCAGAAACCCAACACCAATAACACCAGCAGCTGCTTGCAACAGCTAAACTCATCCGATAACTATTCGAAACACACTCGAGGCCCGTGGGACCTCAACCAACAACACCAACACGTGCCATAAAATCATTCAAACTTAGCCAAACCTACAAATCTCTCGAAACAACACCAAAGCATCAAATCAAGCTCAGATTCAAGCCTAAGAACTCAAAACTCCTAAATTCCATAAATGAAGTTGAATCCAATCAAACATTGTCTGAATATCCTCCAACTTTGCACACAAGTCAAATATGACACCACAATCCTATTCAAACTTCCGACATTCCATTCCGACCCGATACCTAATTCTCCACTACTGACCGGAAGTTGCCAAATTTACAATTTCGCCAATTCAAGCCTTACTTTACCACATACTCCCAAATTATATTCCAAACCCGAACCAACCAACCCGATACCATGCAATACAGTTGAACAACACCTAAGGAAACAGAAATGGGGGAAACATGCTATAACTCTCGGAACTACGGGTCGGGATGTTACAGTGCTCAAATAAGACAGATCACAACATGATATGTTTAGTATTCTTTAATATTGACAGCGAAAAAAAATACAAGACTAAAATCAAGGGGTTAGGTTGCTACAAATATAAAAAAATAGGTTATGCACTACGAGATTTGATCAATAATTTCATATCCTACTTCATAATTAATATCTATTGTTATATAATTTTTATCTGAGAGATTTATATTTTAAGGTTATTTGCACATGATACAAACAACTTACATCACAATTTAATATGATTTATGTCCGAGCATCGCGTAAGTACTAATACTAGTAAATATTTAGAGAAGTTTCTAACCGTCTGAAGCGTCTCAAGTGGGACATGCCAATTTACCATTAAAATAACAACTCAGTAGTTAGTACTGAGTCTTTTCAAGTTGGAGTGTGTACAAAGAACCTAAACGAGTTTTATGTTTGAACTTGACACAGAACTAACGTTTATTTTACAGCAAATATATTATTATATATACCTCAAGTTCTCTTATCAACTCTTTAGCTCATGGAGCAGACACGATTATGCGACGTGCAGTTGGAGATATAAAGATTTATCTACCACTTTCGTATATTATTTCTATCCAGTTATATATAATTATAATATTATATCATTTAAATATTATTTTTATACAATTTATTTTTTAATATTTTGTATATGATTTATACATAGTAAAAATAAATTTCATATAATTATTTATATATTATACAACTTATCTACAACTTTCATTTTCTACCCAGTTATATACAACTATAATATCATACAACTTAAATACAATTTTTATATAGTATTGTTCAATTTTTATACAATATTGTTCAATTTTCATACAATATTTAAATAAAAAAAAATATATATAAACAACATAATACAATTTTACTATAGCTTTACTACAATATTGTAAGTATAATGTATGTCATGTCGTCGTCGTCTTCTTCTTCTTCTTCTTTCACCAAAACACCCACAAAATTGAGATATAAAGTTCAAACAATGTTCCCAATTGTTTGCAACAACACTCAATCCAAACAAATAATGGTTTTTGAAAACCCAAATTCGAATTCGAAGCTTCAAAGTTTTAATGGTTGTCAATGGTGGAGAGTCCAACACCTTTAAAATTTATTAATTGACAATTCAATTTGAACATCAATTGTGAAACATTAATGGAATTTGAACACCAATTGTGCAACACCTTCAGCTCTACATTACTGTAATTTCAATAAGCATGAAATTGTTGTTCTCCTTTCCTTTGCTCGACATTACTGGAATTAGGGATTGAGAGATAGAGAGAGACGTAGAAAGAAAGAGAGCGCGAGAGAGAGAGAGAGAGAGAGAGAGAGAGAGAGAGAGAGAGAGAGAGAGAGAGAGAGAGAGAGAGAGAGAGAGAGAGAGAGAGAGAGAGAGAGAGAGAGAGAGAGAGAGAGAGAGAGAGAGAGAGAGAGAGAGAGAGAGAGAGAGAGAGAGAGAGAGAGAGAGAGAGAGAGAGAGAGAGAGAGAGAGAGAGAGAGAGAGAGAGAGAGAGAGAGAGAGAGAGAGAGAGAGAGAGAGAGAGAGAGAGAGAGAGAGAGAGAGAGAGAGAGAGAGAGAGAGAGAGAGAGAGAGAGAGAGAGAGAGAGAGAGACGGAGTGAGAGAGCGCAGGACGAAGAGAAAATAAGGATGAGAAATAGTTGATTCCTAATATAAAGGGATAATCATTTAATTCTTAAATGTATCTAATTGATAAATGTGTATATAAGATGTAATTAAATTGAAACTTGAGTAGGGAGAGGTAATAAAATTTCAAATAGTGTATAGAAATGTAAAATTCTTGGAAGAAAATTTTACCTCCTATAGCAAAGGTTGATACCTTATTTATTATAAATAAATACTCTTTTAAAAAATTATGTCATATAGCTACCTCCTAATTTTTATAGCAAAATATCCATTTATGCCACTTCCTACCTTTAAGTCATTAAATACGTTGCGTATTATTTTTCTCTCACACTCTCTCTTCCCTCTCTCCTCCTTTCTCTTTCCTCTTTCTTCTCTTTTTCACCCAGTTTTTTCCTCCCCTGCTTTTAGAAACCCTAGCAGGGACTGTGTTCCGCCAACGACATATCCGGCTGGCGACCACTTCCCCCCTTCCTTGTTGTGTCACCCCTAACCCCCTCCTCCGGCTCAAAGTGTCTCCCCATGCTTTGTCTCTCCATGCTATTTAGACGAATACTTGATGATCTCTCAAAGTCGTCTTCATATTTTTTTCTACAGAGGTTTATTGAACTTTTGAGGAAACGAACTACAAATGACCGAGAATCTACTATTAATTTCCTCCGAGAGTCATTGGCACCTTGTGCGTTGGTTGCATATCCAGTAGGTCCCTTGTATATTCTTTTTAATTCCGCTATCAACAATTGTCTTCATTTAACCGGCAGCGACACCCCACATGGCAGCGGCCCGGATACCGGTGGATTGGCGGCGGAGTTTGGGGTTGAGGAACTTGAAGAGTCTGTTACCTTTTTTTATTGTATTTCAATGTATCTCGTTGTATTTCATGTATTTTATTTTATTCACTGTCATTTTTTTATTATATTTCAATGTATCTCGCGGTATTCCATGTATTTCATTGTATTCACTGTCTCGTTGTATCCCATGAATGTATTCATATATTTTTTTAATTAATATAATTTATGTATTTAGATTTATATGTGAATTGAAATGTATCTGCAGTATTTATTCATATATTTTTGCGCTATAGATGACCTTCTATACTTCATGTATTCAATGTAATTTTATAATTTCAATACATAAATCTATTTGTAAAGATACCACTAGAAAAAAAATGATGGATTGAATCTCTAAAGATTGCTCTGTTTTTGGGGTGTTTTTCGGTTGAGAATCATTCCTATAACCAGAAATACAAATTTTGTGTGTTATAATTGATCAGTTTGTTGAGTTATATTAGGAGTCTATCGCATTAATTGATTCACTTACCGTTTTTAAACATCTGAAGACCTTTTTTCGCAAATTCCGTTATTGTATTCACGAATACAGCTCGCGAATACACTCAAATATATTCTCTGCTTAGTTGGACTCTTCTGTTTTTCGCCGAATTTTGCTACTATATTCATGAATACAATAACAAAAATACATCAAATATAGCCTATAACTACTAAAAATATAATTATAAAAAATAATTTAGTAAATAATAGCTGTAGCAAACTAATAATCATTAAAACATCATGATTTCTGAAAATTTCTCATTCTTGGAAAGAACTCCGTTCCATCTCTAGTATCCACAACAAACGGACAGAGTCGCCAGCAGGCCCAATTAGAGTCCCCATCCCAGATCCACTTTACATACAAAAGAAAATCATAACCGGAGAAACAGTTATGGCGTGAGTTTTGTAATTGCGGAGGCTGGATATGGTCTCTTACACGTGACCATCAATTAAACGTGGACATCTGGGCTTCATTTATTACGCTGGACCCCACCTTATTTGTTATCCATCGCTTTCCTCGTAGAGATGACATGACCCCACACATTTGATCTGTAGTAACCTTGCCGCGTTAAATGACGACAATGGCCTCCTATTTGTTTAACACTTTTTTCGTTCCGGTTCACATATACATATTATCTTAGTAATTTTTGGGCACGTGCCCCAAATAATATTATAAAATTTGCTATAAAAAAATGATTTATTATCTAAACTAATAATTTTTTCACTGCATATATTTTTTTTTCTTTAAAATGTTTAGGAGTTATAAGATATAAAAGATACAAATTTAGTACAATATTGCTTATTTCTAAGATATTTGACGGATAATATGAGGAGTATATGGTTTTTATTTAGTGTGTTTGGACATAAGAATTGTAAAATTCCTAAAAAACAATGAGAAAACAATTTCAACTGAAAATGTTATTTGAAAATTAGAGTTGTGTTTGGACATGAAATAATTTTGGGTTATTTTTTTAAATTTTGTGAGTGATCTGAGTAAAAACTTTAAAAAGCAACTTTTTGCAGTTTTTAAAATTTTCGAAAAATTTCAAATTTTATTTTTCATGTGAAACTTAAAAATTTTATGACGAATTTTATGTCCCTGACTGTTTTATTCAAATAAAAAAATAAAGAATTTCGAAACAAAGTAAAAAAATTTTATGTCCAAACGGGCCTTTTATATGTCTTTTGCATGGATCATCACGTATATCCCTGTTAATTGATATAAATTTTTTATGCATATTTTCTTGTTAGCTTCAGTACAATTATAAAATAAATGAATTTGGTATGTAATAAATCATTAAATGTGACTTCTTATATCTTCCCCTTTTAAGAGTACCGAATAGGAGACGGCCTGCTTTAGTTTTGCAGGTTTGTAGATTAAGGAATAAATAATTGTTAAAAGGCATAATAGTCTATTAATCTTATATGGGTATTTTAGTCTTTAAAATTCTTACTTTGTACTTCACACTTATAATATAGTATGATTAGTTCGTTAAAAAAACTTAAATTATGATATTTGAAAAAATTTAAACCTAAACATCTATTTTATCCGTAATGAGATTTTTTTTATGGCACACAAATAATTGTCACGACCCAATTTATCTTCCAAAGGGTATCGTGACGACACCTAGTCTCTACGACTAGGTAAGCCTAATTTGCGGATAAAACTTAATTAAAATACGGTAAATAAAGAAATAAAAGACAAAAAAAATCTGAATAATCATAACGGTACCGCTCGGCATGTGCACAATATAATTTCCAAAGACTCGGATTGTCACAATATAGTCACAAGCTTCTACACTACTGTAGGTCTAAACAAAATTGGGAAGTACATAGGAAAATCTCTACAAGATAGAATAGAAGGTGACTTGGAGGATTATGCGGACGCGGCAAAAATAACTTGCGGTCTCCTGGAACAGCTGCAACGACTAGTCACACGACTGATAACTCGTACCTGGATCTGCACACGAAAAACATGTGTAGGAAAGGGCATGTGTACACAACATTTGGTACCTAGTAAGTGCCAAGCCTAACCCCAGTCAAGTAGTGACGAGGTCAGGTTAAGGCTCTACTAATTTTTATATAAATCAATTTAAAACAGTACGAAAGATAAGCAATTTCTACAGTAAACGGTTAAAAAAAATATTCTAAAACATAACAGTAAAGAGAGCCCTCGGTTCAGAATAATGTAACACGAGGTGAAACCTCCCGGGATACCGTCCCGCAGTTCCCAAGTGATTAAGTAGTACAGGAGGATCTCCCGGAATACGTCCGTAGTCCCAAAATAAATATGCAGTGCTGGGGGATCTCCCGGAACACGTCCTTAGTCCCAATTTAAATATGCAGTACACGGGGATCTCTCGGAATACGTCCCTAGTCCCAATTTAAATATGCAGTACTGGGGGATCTCCCGGAATACTTCTGTAGTCCCAATTTAAATATGTGATGCGAAATAATTGACAAATAAGGCATCAATTTAAACAGTTCATCAAATCGCAGATAGGGAAAAGTAATAAACTAACTAAACATGGCGCACAGAGCATCAGATAGATAATTAATATTAAACAGGTAAGCATGCTTCCCTAATCTAAGCTAAACAACACGTTAAAGCAATGTCATAGGAGAAAGACAATTTTTAAATTTTCGTAGGAAAGTGGGATTTTTGCAATAATGGCCCGTGTACGTACACGTCACCTCACGTACACGGCACCCGCATGACAATAAATGTCCGAATAACCTAAGGGGAAGTCCCCAACACAGAGTTAGGCAAGCCATTTACCTCGACTGCTCAAATCAACTCAAAGTCACGTTCTTGCCACGAGTACCCGACTCTAAATGGCCCAAATCTATTCAATTCAATTGGATAATGCGATCCTAACCCCAATATCACTCAGCAGAGCTAACGGAGTTGATGGATTTCCATTCCAGATCTGTCTTCACATAGTTTCAACTACAGTCCGATTTCTAAGGCTTAAACTCATAATTAGGGACTATGTGTCCCAAAACTCCCCAAATTCCATAACTAATCACTCCGGCACGTCCCAAAAGGAGAAACAAACGTGGGGAAAGCAGTTATTAGGGGTTCGGGGCTCAAACTCTCAAAACGACCGACGGAGTCGTAAAATTCTCCCCATCTTAAAAAAATCGTTCATCCTCGAACGAGTATGAAGACATACCTGAAGTTGTGAAAAGATGAGGGTACTAGCTGCGCATATCCTGCTCGGTCTCCCAAGTCGCCTCCTCGACCGGCTAATCCCTCCATTGAACCTTTACTGATGCAATATTCTTCGACTTGAGCTTTCTGACCTGCCTATCTAAACTGGCTACAAGGTCCTCAAAATAGGACAGATCCTTGTCCAACTGGACTGAGCTGAAATCCAATACATTAGTCCGATCACCATGATACTTCCGGAGCATAGAGACGTGGAATACCGGATGAACTCCTGCTAGGCTGGGAGGCAGGGCAAGCTTATAAGCAACCTCCCCAACGCGTTGCAATATCTCAAAAGGGACAATGAACCTCGGACTCAGCTTACCCTTCTTCCCGAACCTCATGACGCCAATCATAGGCGATACCCGAAGAAAAACCCGATCACCAGTCATAAATGCCAAATTACGAACCTTCTCGTCCGCATAATTCTTCTTCCTGGACCGGGATGTGTGAAGCCTCTCCTGAATCACCTTCACCTTATCCAGGGCATCATAGACCAAATCTGTACCCAACAATCAGGCCTCGCCCGACTCAAACCATCCCACTGGGGACCGGGACCGTCTACCGTACCAAGCCTCATACGGTGCCATCTGAATGTTAGACTGGTAACGTTTATTATAAGAAAACTCTGCAAGTGGCAAGTATTGGTCCCATGACCCTCCAAAATCCATCACACAGGCACATAGCATATCCTCAAGAATTTGAATCGTGCGCTCAGACTGCTCGTCCGTCTGAGGGTGAAAAGTTTTACTCAACTCCACCCTGGTGCCCAACTCCTGTTGTACGGCTCTCCAGAACCGTGATGTGAACTGTGTACCTCTGTCTGAAATGTAGATGCTGGAATACCGTGAAGGCGGACAATCTCCCTGGTATAAATCTCTGCCAACCTCTCTGAGAAGTATGTAGTCAACACTAGAATGAAATGGTCTGACTTGGCCAACCGATCCACGAGCACCCAAATATCATCGAACTTTCTCAAAGTTCGAGGAAGTCCAACCACCAAGTCCATGGTGATCCGCTCCCGCTTCCACTCTGGGAACTCAATCTTTTGAAGTAATCCCCTTAGTCTCTGATGTTCATATTTGACTTGCTGACAGTTGAGACTCTTGGCAACAAATCCAACTATATCCTTTTTCATCCTTCTCCACTAATAGTGCTGCCTCAGGTCTTGTTACATCTTCGTGGCACCCGGATGAATGGAGTACCGCGAGCTATGGCCTCCTCAAGAATAAGCTCCCGAAGCCCATCCACATTAGGTACATAGGTCTGACCCTACATCCTCATCACACATCATCTCATGTAGTCTCATCTCTAGAATCACCTCGTAGAACCCTATCCTGAAGAACCAGAAGGTGGGGATCATCATATTGGCGCTCTCTAATGCGGTCATAAACAGAAGACCGAGCAACCACACAAGCTAATACCCGGCAAGGCTTTGAAATGTCCAATCTCATGAACTAACTAGCTAGGGCCTGAGCATCCACGGCTAAGGGCCTCTCAGCTGCCGCAAGATATGCCAAACTCCCCAAACGCTTCGCCCGGTGACACCACATTGGCCTTTCCCGGATGGTATAATATAGTTATGTCATAGTCCTTGAGTAGCTCCAACCACCTCTGCTAATGCAAATTAAGGTCCTTCTGCCTGAACAGGTGTTGTAAACTCCGGTGATCCGTGAAAATCTCACACAAATAATGACGCCAGATCTTCAGGGCGTGAACAATAGCTGCTAACTCGAGGTCATGAACCAGATAGTTCTTCTCATGTACCTTCGACTGAATGGATGCATATGAAATCACTCTACCGTCATGCATCAATACTTCTCCAAGGACAATCCTCGAGGCATCACAATAGACTGTATAGGACCCTGAACCTGTAGGAAATACCAACATTGTAGCTGTAGTCAGGGTTGTCTTGAGCTTTTGAAAGCTCTCCTCACACTCCTCAATCCACCTGAACGGAGCACCCTTCTGGTTCAGTCTGGTCATAGGTGCTGCAATAGATGAAAATCCCTCTACAAATCGGCGATAGTACCCTGCCAAACAAAGGAAACTGCGGATCTCCGTAGCTGATGACGGTCTAGGACAACTCTGCACCGCCTCTACCTTCTTTAGATCCATCTTGATCCCATCACAAGACACCATGTGGCTTAAGAATGCCACTGAATCAAGCCAGAATTCACACTTAGAAAATTTTGCATACAATTTCTTCTCCCTCAAAGTCTGAAGCACGGTCCTTGGGTGCTGCTCATGATCTTCCCAAGACCGAGAATATACCAGAATGTCGTAAGTGAAAACAATGATGAAAGAATCAAGATAAGGCCGGAACACACTGTGCATCAAATGCATAAAGGCTACTGGGGCATTGGTCAGCCCAAAAGACAAGACAAGAAACTCATAATGACCATATCTGGTCTTGAAGGCAGTCTTCGGGATGACCGGCTCCCGAATCTTCTACTGATGATATTCAGAACGCAAGTCAATCTTGGAAAATACCCTGGCACCATGTAACTGGTCCAATAAATCATCAATGTGAGGCAAAGAATACTTGTTCTTCACTGTAACCTTGTTCAGCTCCCGATACTCAATACGCATACGAATAGAACCATCATATTTCTTCACAAATAATACACGGAGCACCCCAAGGTGATACATTGGGCCTGATGAAACCCTTATTAAGCAAATCTTGCAACTGCTCCTTCAACTCTTTCAACTCTGGAAGAGCCATACGATACGGAGGAATAGAAATGGGCTGAGTGCCCAAAAATAAATCAATGCCGAAATCAATATCTCCATTGGGCGGCATACCTGGAAGATCAACTGGAAATACATTAGGGAAGTCCCTCACTACTGGGACAAAGTCAACTGTAGGGGTATCAACACTAACATCTCTCACATAGGCCAAATACGCATCACACCCCTTCTCAACCATCCGCTGGGCCCTAAGGAAAGAAATGACCATGCGGGGAATATACTCTAAGGTACCTCTCAACTCTAATATCGGTAAGCCTGGCATAGCCAGTGTCATAGTCTTAGCGTCACAATCAAGAATAGAATAATGGGGTGACAACTAGTCCATGCCCATGATAACATCGAAATATACCATACCGAGTAATAACAAGTCAGCCCTGGTCTCAAAACCACTAATAACAATCATACACGAGAGATATACGCAATCTACAATGAGAGAATCTCCCACGAGAGTAGAAACATAAACAGGGGAACTCAAAGAATCCCGAGATATCCCCAAATGCGAAGCAAAATAAGAAGACACATATGAATACATAGAGCCTAGGTCAAATAATACTGATGCATCCATATGACAGACAGGGACGATACCTCTGATAACTGAATCTGAAGCAACAGCCTCTGAACGGACTGGAAGGGCATAGCACCTGGCCTGGCCTCCCCCTCTAGGGCGACCTCAACCTCCCCGACCTCCACCTCGAGCTGTCTGAGAAGGTGGGGCAGTAGCTGGGGTTGGAAGGATAGACGGAGGACACCGTGGAGCACGTGGAGCCTGATAAGTCTGTGAAGATGCACCCCTCCTAGCTATGGGACAATCTCTAACCATGTGACGAGTGTCACCACACTCAAAACAACCCACCGGAGGGCGCTGTGGCTGAGGCTGAATATGAACTAGCCTGCTAGACTAGCCGGTAATAGCACCTAGAGCAGGAGGCACACTAGATACTGGCAGTGCATAATAGGCCTCCTGAGGTCTAGAAGGAGCTGGAATACCACTGGCTGCTGAGAGAGATAAATGAACAGGGCGACTCACAAAACCCCTACCATAGCGTGCTGCTGGTGCATGGGCTCCTGAGAAATAACCGTCTCTCGAGACCGCTTGGCCTCTCTCTCCTTTCTGTCCCGAGCAAAGATGCCCTCTACCCTCTTGGCAATACTCACTACCTATTGATAAGTGATATCCATGTCTAACTCTCTGGCCATACTGGTCCGTATACTGGGGTGGAGTCCCTCGATGAAGCGACGAACACTCTCTCTGATCGTGGAAACCAAAGCCGGTGCATGACGAGTTAACTCACTGAAATGGACTGCATACTCTGAAACACTCATAGCACCCTGGCGCAACTGCTCAGACTCTGCACGCCAAGCATCCTTGAGGCTCCGAGGGACATGCTCTCGTAGAAATATCTTTGAAAACTGAGTCCAAGTAAGCGAAGCTGCCTCTTCTGGATTACTCAGCTCATAGACACGCCACTACTAATATGCCGCTCCCCTCAGCTGTAAAGCGATTAATGAAACCCCACTCATCTCCACAATGCCCATAGTACGGAGAATACATTGATACTCCTCAAGAAAACCCAGAGCATTATCTGAAGCTAGTCCGCTGAAAGTAGGTGGGTGGTACTTCTTGTACCTCTCAAGTCTGAGCTGCTCTACCTCAAAAGCAGCTACCCTGGCCTCATGCTGAGCCGGAATCACTGGGGCATAGAAATGTACTCTAGAGCCTGATCAACATGGTCCCTCTGCTCAGGAGTGCGGGCTGCAGGAGTCTGTGCCCCTCCCACGGCCTGAGGTGTGGTTGGGGCTATCGAAAGTATCCCAGCATGAGTCAGAGTGATGAATATGCTCATGAACTGAGCCAAAGTCTCCTGGAGGGCTAGAGTGGCAATAAGGACCTCCTGAGTCAGCCCCCTAGCTGGAGTTGCTGTGGGCTCCTCTATCGCTGCTCTCGCATGTGCTCGGGCTGCACCGCATGTCATCCACCACCCAACCCATGCCTTTGGAGGCTCTGACTGAGGGCTCGGGTGCCTGATCGTCGGTCCTCCCGGTACGGGTCCTCACAATCTGTGAGAAAGAATGGAATAGAGTTTTAGAATTTTTGATGTCAATAACTCGCACAACAAGTAAATCCAAGGAATATCATTGTTCTTAACAGTTACATAGCCTCTCGAAGATAGATACATACGTCTCCGTACCGATCCGCGAGACTCTAATAAATCGGCTTGTGACTTGTGACTCTTATGAACCTAGATGCTTTGATTCCAGCTTGTCACGACCCAATTTACCCTCCGAAGGGTATCGTGACAGCAGCTAGTCTCTACGACTAGGTAAGCCTAATTTGCGGATAAAAATTAATTAAAATACAGTAAATAAAGAAATAAAATACAAAAAAATCTGAATAATCATAACGCTGCCGCTCGGCATGTGCACAATATAATTCCCAAAGACCCGGATTGTCACAATATAGTCAGAAGCTTCTACACTACTGTAGCTCTAAAGAAAACTGGGAAGTACATAGGAAAATCTCTACAAGATAGAATAAAAGGAGACTCGGAAGATTCTGCGGACGCGGAAGAAATACCTTGCGATCTCTTGGAGCAGCTGCAACGACTAGCCACACGACTGATAACTCTTACCTGGATATGCACACGAAAAACATGTGCAGGAAAGGGCATGAGTACACCACATTTGGTACCTAGTAAGTGCCAAGCCTAACCCCAATCATGTAGTGGCGAGGTCAGGTCAGGTTAAGGCTCTACTGGATTTTTATATAAATCAATTTAGAACAGTACGAAAGATAAGTAATTTCTACAGTAAACAGTTAAAGAAAATATTCTAAAACATAACAGTAAAGAGAGCCAACGACTTAGAACAATGTAACACAAGATGGATCCTCTCGGGATACCGTTCCGCAGTTCCTAAGTGATTATGCAGTACAGGGGGATCTCTCGGAATATGTCCGTAGTCCCAAAATAAATATGCAGTGCTGGGGGATCTCCCAAAATACGTTCGTAGTCCCAATTTAAATATGCAGTACATAAGGATCTCCCAGAATACGTCCGTAGTCCCAATTTAAATATGCAGCGCTGGGGGATCTCCCGGAATACGTCTGTAGTCCCAATTTAAATATGCGATGCTAAATAATTTACAAATAAGGCATCAATTTAAACAGTTCATCAAATCACAGATAGGGAAAAGCAATAAACTAACTAAACGTGGCGCATAGAGTGTCAGATAAGTAATTAATATTAAATAGGTAAGTATGCTTTCCTAACCTAAACTAAACAATTTAACACGTTAAAGCAATGTCATAGGAGAAAGACAATTTATAAATTTTTGAAGGAAAGTGGGATTTTTGCAATAATGGCTCGTGCCCATATAACCATAAATGTCTGAACAACCTAAGGGGAAGTCCCCAACACAGAGTTAGGCAAGCCACTTACCTCGACCGCTCAAATCAAATCGAAATCATGTTCTTGCCACGAGTACCTGACTCCAAATGGCACAAATCTATTCAATTCAATTGCATAATGTAAATCTAACTTCAAGTAGTTAATCTAACTAATTATTCTAAGCTAATACGCGAAATTCAGAAAATCGCCTCAAAAGTCCCACGGGCCCACGTCTCGGAATCAAGTAAAAGTTACCAATTTAGGACACCCATTCACTCACGAACACACTCGAACAAAAATCATCAAAATCCAACGTCAAAATCCCATTAAATTCTCGGATTTTCAATTAGGGAGCTTTTCTCCCATTTTCTATTTTTTCTTCACTCAAATTCCTAGATAATATTAAAGAACATGCTATAGATTGATGAAATAAAAATGAAATAGGATTAGGAATCGTTACTGTTCCACTCTTCAAAATCCACAAAACATCGCCTATTCCTGTGCTCCAAATCAATTTTAGAAGTTATGAAATTCAAACCCTCGACTTGTCTATTTCTGACCAGCGATTTCCGATTCTGCGGTTAATGGGGCCGCACCTGCGGCTGGGGTTCTGCATCTGCGGAAATTCATTAAACGGCCCAGTTTCGCACCTGCGCTCCCTTCTCCGCAGATACGTTTCCGCTTCTGCGGTCCTTGAGCCGCATCTGCCGCCGCTGGCCCTCATGCCCAAAACCACACCTGCGACTTCTCTTCCGCTTCTGCGGGGTCTCACCTGCGGTCCAACATCCGCAGGTGTGAAAAACACTAGAACAACCCACATCAGATTTTTGCCTAAGTCCCATTTTGCTTCCCGTTGAGCATCCGAAACACACCCGAGGCCCCCGGGACCTCAACCAAACCTAACAACCAGTCATATAACATCATTCGGACTTAGTCTATCCTTAAAACCACATCCCATAACACCAATAACACGAATTAAACATGAATTCAAGCCTAAGAACTTAGCATTTTTCCGAAATCCATAAATAATGCCGAAAATGTCAAACCTATTCTGAAAGACCTCAAATTTAATACACATGTCAAAAATGATACTACGAACCTACATCCACTATCAGAATTCCATTCCGAGTACGATATCAAAATTTCACCTATCGATCGAAATCGTCAAAAATCTAACTTTCGCCAATTCAAGCCTAAATCTACTACATACCTCGAAAGCACATTCCAGACGCGCTCCTAACCCCAAAATCACTCAACGGAGCTAACATAGTTGACATATTTCCATTCCGGATCCATCTTCACATAGTTCCGACTACGGTCTGATTTCTAAGGCTTAAATCCAAAATTAGGGACTATGTGTCCCAAAACTCTCCGAATTCCATAACTAATCACTCCAGCAAGTCCCAAAAGCAGAAACAAATGTGGGGTAAGCAATTATTATGGGTTCGGGGCTCAAACTCTCAAAACGACTGACCGGGTCATTACATTCTCCCCCTCATAAGAAAACTGTTCGTCCTCGAACGAGTATGAAGACATACCTGAAGCTGTGAAAAGATGAGGGTACTGGCTGAGCATATCCTGCTCGGTCTCCCAAGTCACCTCCTCGACCGGCTGACCCCTCCACTGAACCTTTACATATGTAATATTCTTCGACCTGAGCTTTTTGACCTGCCTATCTAAAATGGCTACAGGCTCCTCAAACCTCGATCACACAGACACGAAGCATATCCTCAAAAATATAAATCGTGCGCTCGGACTGCCCGTCCATCTGAGGGTGAAAAGTTAAACTGAACTCCACCCTGGTGCCCAACTCTTGCTGTACGGCTCTCCAGAACCGTGATGTGAACTGTGTACCTATGTCTCAAATGATAGATACTGGAATACTATGAAAGCGGAAAAATCTCCCTGATATAAATCTCTGCCTGTAAAGACCCGTAAAAATTTCTTACTTAAAATAATGCCCGAACTAGTCCCCGAGTTGTTTTTACTGTGGAAATTCCTAAAATGGACCTAATTTAAACAAAAAGTACCCCGGGAGTTAAAGAATTAAATTTTCCAGAAATTGGGTGTTATGCGACACACTATGAGATCGCATAACGTGTATGCGGGCCGCATAGTGGTCGCATACACGGGAAGATCACTGGTAACTGAAGGACAACTATGCGGTCCAATCTGCGATCGCATTTCGGTTCTGCGGACCGCATAGCTGTCGCATTATTGCCTTTGATTTTGGGGAGGGGTGTTGTGTGACACACTATGCGATCACATAACGAGTATGCGGACCGCATAGTGGTCGCATACCTGGGCAGATTGTTCCCAAATTTTGGCCTACCTGGGGCCATTCTGCGGCCAGCTCTGCGGACCGCATGTCAGGAATGCGATCGCATTCCTGATCGTATATTTGACACGTGCTTTTAATTTTCCAAACTTTTATACCCGACCCCAACTTCATTTAACCCCTAACCCCTTTCATTTTAACTGGATTCTAAACAAGATAAAGAGAAGGAAAAAGAGAGTTCTTGAGATAGAAGTCCCCATCTTCCCCAAATTGATTCTTCAAACATCACTCAAGCCCGGAAATTATCAAGTAATCTTCATATTCTTCACTCTAAGAGGTAATTCCCCACCTTATTTCCCTTTAATTCTCATATTTTAGTTAGAATGAAGCACACATAGGTTGGTTCTTGAGATTAAAAGATAAGACTTGCCTGCATGTTGTCGCGCCCCCTTTTTTCTATCGCACGGGTCAGGTACGGAGAAATCAGGTTTATGACATTTTGGACAACTCCTTAAAGGAAGAGGTTTAAGAAAGAGTCGCCACCTAACGATTTTATGGTGCGTTAGGGCACCTAGAGTTGATAACTCATGAACTAGTTCGCGTTACCAGAGATTGGGTAAGGGCTTGAAATTATCCCAAGGGGAATTAGGCACCCCTCAAGATCCACAACTGTGGGTCCCAGCCAATTAGTTTTGTGATATTGGACGGTGATCAAGTAACAAGTAAGGTTCACATATGAGGGGATTTAAAACAAGTATGAAAATCTTTAAAGGTTTTGAATAACATAAACATTTGAAAAGAATTGTCCTAGGTTTAAAGTAATACGGATCACTTCAATGCAATACCCAGTATGTCACACCTCGAGGAGGCGGCTACACGTGGTATTAGCGCACCGGTCATCATATCTGTATTCTACCCTTCCCTCCCTGTAAGGTTATTAAAACGCGTGTGTTGGTCACGAATGCTTATTGCGTGCCATTAACCGTCCCATCCTATAAGTCTTGGAGGGTGTTTAGGACTACTAATCCTACAAGGCAAGAACTAGGCTGAACTCTTAGGTTTAAAGGAAAAAATACTAAGAGACATGCATAACAAGTAGGACTTCACATATGAAGGAACACGCAGGGACAAATAAAGGCTCATAGATCCCTCCACAGGTATACATATAATTAGCACGTCTCAAACACACTTAAAGTCTCAATGATAGGGGTTTAAAATAGGAATTTTGGGTAAAATAGTAAATCAAGAAGAATCTGATTTGGAAAACTTAATGAAGGCAGAGGATTTAATTGAGTGATTCAAAATAGTTGATTTTCAGAAATATTGCAGTTAGATGTAATGGTAAACCTTAGAAGTACAGTGATTAAGGTTTTCAAGAAAACGTAGCAAAAAATCATTGGAGTCCATTTTTCGAAGTGACCAGAATACAGTAGCTAAAGGCAGCAGTAGACTTAGAAATAGGCAGTGATTAAAAGCTTTCAGTGAACAAAGATGAAAGTCATTAAAGCATGGGTTTGAAATGATTTTAAAGGATAAGTAAATAAAATACAGTGGCTCAACATAGAGTAATAGCTGTAGTTTTCAAAGAAATGTGGAAAAAGGAGTAGTAAAATGGTATCAAAACATAGTGACTTGAAATGCATACAAATAAGGAGTCGAAATGGCACGATTTTGAGCAGAATGAGGCATTTTCAAAACCCAGTAGTTAAGACATAATAGTACAAAATCAGTGAGCCCTAGAGGAAGCAAATATACAACTTCAAGATTGTTTTAAAAGTAGAGCAAGAGCAAAATGACTTCAATGAGGTAAAATAAGAAGGTGAGCATCAGGAAGTGAAATGTTTAAGGGGGCTGGTCTGTTCTAAACCCAGTTAATTAATCTCAATACGCATTAGGCCTAAAGTTTTCCTTGGCGTCGCCTATATTGCCTAATTATATCAAAGGGTGAACATGCATATTTAAGTTTGATTTTAAGGGATATATACTTGCAGAAAATGTTTCAAACAAATTAACCATATTTTACGGGATTTTTAGATTAAGCAGGCTAGTTAGACATTTTAACAATTGCAACTCAAGCGAGTGAAAGATCTTAAGCAGCAGGATATCTAATGCACGTAGGAGTTCTTAAAAAACATGGTTTCTAAGATGAAAATGCAGCAATGAGTTTATGACAGTTGATGTTGCTTGTTTATTAACTGATCAGAATCATGAAATGAGTATAATAATATGCTGAAAGTTAAAGTCCTAAAACAAGATTTCTAATATGTGAAATGCATGTCCTATGCATGTTATCTAATGCACAAATAAGTAAGTAAGGTCCTATAAGCATGTTTTCTACCCTTTACCTAAGCTAGGCATGCATAACCCCCATATTCACTATCCAGCCCCAATCATTCGTTTACAAATTATTACAGACCATAATAAATGAATTACAATAATGAAAAAGGAAAATAAGAAGTTATTCTATAGGGAGCCTCAGGGCCAATCTTCCAGACTCACCCCTCTCAATTTCACAGCCTTACATCAATCTGGGTGCGGCAAAGATCCCAAAGGCCTTAGTGAGGGCCCTGGCCAATACCAGCACCCAGCAAATGCCCATGGTTAAACAAGTGCAGTGTAGAGTACCCTTACCTTAGTGTCTCAAGGTTCAGAGGGAACTCATGGTCCCTAAGCAATGCACACACTGAGGGGGGTGGAACCTAAAGGTCTAGGAATTGTGTGAAGTGCTAAAAGAGGTTAAGCAAGGGAATTTTGAAATCACTTATAGACTAATAGAAGAAATAATTTTGAAATATGGAGTAGCAACACTAATCACAAGTCAGTGGAGTTCCAAGCAAACAAACACAAACAGGAAAAGGGATTCAGGGGATAAGCAATAGGGCAGTGTATAATCAGTTTTAGTTACAAGTTCATCACATATTGGGGATACCCTCATGGAAGTACCAAGTATTATACAACTGCTAAAGAGATCACAGAAGAGAGGCGAGACAGATGAAAAAGAAGACACATAAATATGCTAGACATGCAAAGAGAAAAGAGTCAGTAATCACATAGTCAAATGATCCCATAGGACCTAATGAACCAAAGAGAATAGAGCAGGTGTTAAGCTAGAAGAAGAAGAGAGATCATATAGAGGGATTAGACATGCTAATGACATGGAAAGCAACAGAACCATAAATAGAAGCATGCAAGAAACAATAAGAAACTCAAATAGAATTGAAACATGTTGTTTGGAACACTTGTTAATTTAAACTAGAAACATACCAGTGATGCAAGTAAAGAGCAGCAGTAGTGTGTAGCAAATAGCACAGTAGCCTTGGCTTAGAAGCCGGCTAGTAGCAAGTACAGTAGAGAGTAGCAATAGAGGCAAGAGAGACAAAACACAAGAGAGTAGTGTATAGAGAGAATTGAGACAAATTCGACTTCTCAGTTTAATGAAAGAGTAAGAGTATATATAGCTTTCAAAAGCAGTAGTGAAATAAGGTAAGAATCAAGTCCAGTAGTAATTAAAGGACTTTGAAATCAATTAGTCATGAAATAAGGCAAGTTTTTATTTGCAAAAAATATTGAGAATCAGCAGCATATAGGCAGGACTAATCAATACAGGACAAATAAAGAAAAAATCCCTGTAATTTGGTACTAATAACTTAGTAAAGAGTAAGGATCAAAAGACCCTTTAGTTAAGGAGTCACTTCACATGGCCAAAACAAAGTAAATAAGGAAAGAATAACAAACACATAGAAGGGAATTGAGGGAAAGTACATGAAGGTTTAATTAAGGTAATAGCCAAATGCTACAATTAGTTGTGAAATAAGCAAGAGAACTAATCAGTAGTGTAAAGAATATCACAAGGAATTAATCAAAAGAAATCAATCACAGGAAATTAGGGATGTTAACGTTAACAACACTGATATTAAAAGACACATTCCATGAACGAGTATATAAGCAGAGTAACACGCAGGCAAAAATTGAATTGGAGCCCTAGTATAACAACAAAAATCAGAATCAGTTGAAGCATACTCATAAGAGCACAACAACAAATGAAGCAAGTAAACATATACATCGAAACCAAGTCAGAAGCTAGGGTTACGACTATAGATTTGGGGTTTTAGCAAAAAATCAAACAACAAAGTAAAAACCTCGAATAAACAGGCAAACATAAGAAGAATGATAAGATAATACTGAGAAATCTGGAATTTAAGCCATTCAAGAGGGGTTCTAAGCACCCTAGTTCTTAAAAACAAAAATCGTTTGAAGAGTACCAGTTTTTAAGAAAGGATAAGTGAAAAATCATCGAAATAAACATAGATATATTGCAGATCTTAAAAGAAATTGAAAGGTCAAGAACTAAGGTTTCAGAGATAGAACCCGTAGATGGTTGAAAAATCTGTCGTAATACTCAAAGGTGGTGATAGCCGGAACACCACCGAGTTGAACCTCGCCGGAGAAGGCCGGAAACATCCAGGCAGGAGCCTCCATGGACGTTCTAGCATGGTGGAAGCTTTAAAGGGTCTTAGAGACGAAGTAACCGGAGAGATGACTTCATGGTGGCCGGTGGTTGAAGGGATGAGCCTTGGAGTGGCCGGAGATGAAAGCCATCGGAGGAGATGAAGAGCCCAGAAGGCTCTAGAGAGAACTGGGAACGGAGGGGTCGAGAAGAGGGAGAGAGTGAGATGGGAAAAATGAGAGACGGGGAGGGGGTATGTTAGACTAATTAAGGGAACTAATAATCTGGGCCCTTGATCTTGTTTGATCAACGACTCAGATTGAATGGGGATTGGGCCGGGTATAATGGGGTTTGGGTTTGGGTATTTCAATTGGTTTAATGTGTTGGGTAATAGGTTTGAAAATGTGGTTAGATTTTAAATGAAGATAGGCTAGATGTTAAATTCTCAAATAAATAGTTAATTAATTAATTAATAAACATCTAATAATTATATAAAAAATGAAAATTGAGTTTAAATAAATGCAATTAAGGTAATTAAATGATATTAAATATAAAAATGAATAATTATCGAATTAAAATAGCATAAATTGTGTAATTAGGCTATATTTGCAAAATTATCGTAATTGAAATTAAACAAGAAACAATTGGCCAATTTATGAAATAATTGGATTTTAATAAATAACAAGTGATTATAAATGACATACTGAACTGGAAAGTATTTTGAAATTAGTTTTAGAGCACAATTTATGAATTATTAAAATATGAAGTATTAAATAAATAGGGAAATAATTTAGATAAAATATGAAAAACATTTAACTGAAAAGAGTGATTTCGGAAGCTTATATACAGATTTGAAAATAATTTGAGAAAAAATTAGGTATCAACAGTTGCGCCCCTTTATCCGGGAAGGATGAAAGAGTTGTCGGGTAAAGATATGATGGCCAATTTTGACCTAGATGAAACTGCGGGATAGAATTCGGCCGCACCCTGGCTTCTGAGCTGCCTACATATCCCTGGTTTTACAGGAATCAAGCCGTATGTAGTTCCAAAATCATCGATGAAATATACCGATGACGTCTCGCAAGAACGGACTCAAGGTGCGAAGTAGGGTAAAGTAGGAAGATCTTACAGGGTTGTGTCGAAGAACTGGAGCGGTCCACTCCTCCCTGGTTGGCTGTTCTGGCCGGGTTACCTGCAAATAAAGAACAAGCGTATATTGTGCATAATATAAACATGATGCAAGTTCCCGTCGGACTATGAATGATGTCTTTGGACCATTAAGATGATGTCCTTAGACCATGATGTCTTGGGCCATGAGTCGCTTGGTGCGGGATTCGCAGGCTATGAAATGATGTTCTCGGGCCATGAGGATGGTGCCTCTGAACGATGACGCCTTTGGACAAGTTGGTGATATTTCAACCCATGAAGAATGCAGTAGTATGATGTTGACAAGACAGAGCTTAGTCTTGCGATTTGCAAAAAGAAAGAGGGCAGAGCTTAGCCCGAAAGAAAGCGTAAATAAATAACGTAATGAAAGGTGACTGCTTTGAAAAGGTAGAAAGGAGCTCAGTGTAGTGTAACAAGATGCGGAGAGAGGTAGCGTAGAACCTCGGAAGGCGGAATAATAGCCTTATGCCATGTGAGAAAAATGCAGAGAGACAATGCTTAGTCTCGGAAGGCAGAAAGTTAGCTTTATGCTATGTGAGAAAAATGCAGACAAACAATGCTTAGTCTCGGAAGGCTGAAAGTTAGCCTTATGCAATGTGAGAAAAATGCAGAGAGACAATGCTTAGTCCCGGAAGGCAGAAAGGTAGCCTTATGCAGTGTGAGAAAAATGTAGAGAGACAATGCTTAGTCTCGGAAGGCAGAAAGTTAGCCTTATGAAATGATGCGAATGCAGATGGAGGTAGAGCTTAACCTCGGAAGGCAGACTGATAGCCTTATGCAGATGCGAATGCAGACAGAGGTAGAGCTTAACCTCATGCAAGATGGAGACAAAGTTAGTCTCGAGAGGCAGGAAGGTAGCCTCATGCAATGCAGAAAATAAAGTGATAGTAAGCGTTCTTAGCTGATGATAAAGTGCGATGATACGACTGTCGTGAATGAAGTATCATTTGCAATGATGATAGTAGTAAGTGTTGGCATGTGCAATGAGTTCGATAGTGTATCCTTGAGAAGCATGCGTCATGTGGGGGTAATGGGATGTCTTGGGCTTTCGCCGTTTTATGCCTGCATCCAAAGAAAAATCGTGAGTTCTGTAGAGGGAAGGGTTAGTTCGTATCCCTGCTGGCTCGGATCGGCCTATCTGCTTGATGATGATGACTTTGTTTGTACCACAGGGGTAGGGTTGCTAAAACAAACTGTTTTTTGAGAAATAAATATGCACGATTTTATAAAATATGATATAACATATAGAAAAGAATAGTTTTCTTTGGATGAACCGACGACCATGATGTGGTTCAAGACATTGCAACCTCTTTTGCTGCGGAGATTTGAGGGTCCTCCTCAACATTTTGCCCCAGTTTGATGGGTGAAGGCTTCTGGCTATTACTGGTGCGGTGCTTGGCTGAACTTGCTTCGGAATTTTGAGGTCCCTCCTCAAAATTCTGCCCCAGTCTCCATTCGTGGGGGAAATGAAAAATTTATTAAAATATGACCGAACCCATAGGGTTGCCTATGTATACCCTCTTAAACGGGAATCAGGTCAGGCGTAGTTCAGTTTACAACATTGAGAAAAGCATAAAGAGTTACACATACTAGCGCTTGACTACATCTGAATTGATTGGTTTAGGCCAAATTTCTCCGTCAATTTATGCCAGTATGAGTGCTCCTCCTGTTAGCACTCGGTGAACCATGTACGGGCCTTGCCAATTGGGAGAGAATTTCCCTTTGGCTTCGTCTTGATGAGGAAAGATTTTCTTTAACACCAGCCGCCCCGGTGTGAATCGTCTTAGCCTGACTTTCTTGTTGAAGGCTCGGGTCATTCTGTTCTGATATTGCTGACCATGACAAACCGTGTTCATTCTCTTTCCGTCTATGAGGGCCAATTGCTCATAGCGGCTTCTTACCCATTCGGCGTCGCTGAGCTTGGCTTCTTGTATGATTCTTAAAGAGGGAATTTCAACTTCAGTAGGAATGACAGCTTATGTACCATAAACCAACATGTAAGGAGTTTCCCCAGTTGATGTGCGAACCGTGGTGCGATACCCCAGTAAGGCGAATGACAGCTTCTCATGCCATTGCTTGTGATTTTCTATAATCTTTCTCAGTATCTTCTTGATGTTCTTGTTGGCAGCCTCAACGACTCCGTTCATTTGAGGTATGTATGCTGTAGAATTTTTTTGCTTAATTTTGAAAGTTTCACACATTAGTTTCATCAAATCACTGTTGAGATTGGAACCATTATCGGTGATGATTGACTCTGGAACGCCAAACCGACAAACGATGCGGTCGCGGACCAAGTCGTCCACGACCTTCTTAGTAACTGCTTTGTAAGATGCTACTTTGACCCATTTGGTGAAATAATCAATGGCAACCAGAATGAACCTGTGTCCGTTGGAGGCGGCAGGCTTTATTGGTCCAATAACATCCATGCCCCAAGCGGCGAACGACCAGAGTGATCTTGTTGCATTAAGCTCGCTGGGAGGTACCTTCATCATATCCCCATGTATTTGACATCGATGGAATTTGCGGACATACTGGATGTTGTCTGTTTCCATGGTCATCCAAAAATAACCAGCCCGAAGTATCTTTTTTGCTAGAACAAACCCGTTCATATGAGGACCGCATGTACCAACATGTATTTCCTCCAACAGCTTCGTTGCTTCCTTTGCTTCGACACATTTTAGCAAACCCAGATCGGGAGTCCTCCAATATAGGATTCCTCTGCTGTCAAAGAAGTTGTTTGTTAATCTTCATAGAGTGCGCTTTTGAGTAGCGTTTGTAAGCTCTGGGTACTCTCCCTCTGCCAAGTATTCCTTAATGTCATGAAACCAAGGTGTCCCGTCTGCTTCCTCTTCAACATGGGCGCAGTAAGCCGGCTGATTGTGGATCCTCACTGGGATGGGATCAATGAAGTTCTTGTCTGGATGCTGTATCATAGATGACAAGGTAGCCAATGCATCGGCGAACTCATTCTGGATTCTGGGAGCGTGCCAGAATTCAATCTTTGTGAACCTCCTTCTCAATTCCTGCACACGATGTAGGTATGGCAGTATCTTGGAATTCTTGATCGCCCATTCTCCTTGAACTTGGTGTATCAATAAGTCGGAATCACCGATCACTAATAATTCCTGAACATTCATGTCAATGGCCAAGTTGAGCCCAAGGATGCAAGCCTCATATTCAGCCATGTTGTTGGTTTAGGGGAATCTGAGTTTTGCGGATACCGGATAATGCTGACCGGTTTCTGAAATTAAAACTGCTCCAATACCCACGCCTTTGAAGTTCGCGGCCCCATCAAAAAACATCCTCCAACCGTCGTAGGATTCTGCAATGTCCTCTTCTACGAATGATACTTCCTCATCAGGGAAATACATTTTCAAGGGTTCCTATTCTCCGTCCACAAAATTCTAAGCAAGATGATCGGCTAATTCTTGTCCCTTGACTTCCTTCTGAGTTACGTAAATGATGTCGAACTCACTTAACAGGATCTGCTTTATTTAGCTAGCTTGCCAGTGGGCATGGGCTTCTGAAAGATGTAATTGAGTGGATCCATCCTCGATATGAGGTACGTTGTGTAGGCACAAAAATAATGCCTCAGCTTCTGTGCAGCCCAAGTCAAAGCACAACAGGTGGCTCTAATAGAGAATACAGGGCCTCATACGGAGTGAACTTCTTGCTGAGGTAGTAAATTGCTTGCTCCTTCCTTCCTATTTCATCATGTTGCCCGAGAACGCAACCGAAAGCTCCATCTAATATAGCCAGGTAGAGTAATAGGGGTTTACCCGGCTCTCGGGGTACCAAGACTGGTGGTGTTGAGAGGTACTCCTTGATTCTATCGAAGGCTTTTTGACAATCCTCAGTCCATTTGGTTGCGGCATCCTTTCTCAACATCTTGAAAATTGGTTCCCAAATGACGGTAGACTGGGCTATGAACCGGCTGATATAATTGAGCCTTCCCAGAAAGCTCATAACATCCTTTTTGTTCCTTGGTGGCGACAATTCTTGGATGACTTTGACCTTCGATGGATCTAGCTCTATTCCTCGACGACTGACAATGAACCCTAGCAGCTTGCCAGCAGGAACCCCGAACGCACACTTTGCGGGGTTAAGTTTCAGATTGTATTTCCTTAACCTGTTGAAGAACTTTCTCAAATCTTCCATGTGATCAGCAACTTTCTTTGATTTGATGATGACGTCGTCCACATATACCTCGATTTTCTTGTGAATCATATCATGGAATATAGTAGTCATGGCTCTCATGTAAGTGGCCCCTGCATTCTTCAGACCGAATGGCATCACTTTGTAGAAATACACTCCCCATGGCGTGATGAATGCCATTTTCTCAGCATCTTCCTCGTCCATCCAAATCTAATGGTAACCAGCAAAACAATCTACAAAGGACTGCAGCTCGTGCTTGGCACAATTGTCAATTAAGATGTGTATGTTCGGCAGGGGGAAGTCGTCTTTCGGACTGGCCCGATTGAGATCCCGGTAGTCGACGCAGACTCTGACCTTCCCATCTTTCTTTGGTACCGGCACAATGTTAGATAACCATGTAGGATATTCGACCAATCGGAGAGCCCCGACTTTGATCTTCTTGGTGACCGCTTCTTTGATTTTCAAGCTCATGTCTGGTTTGAACTTCCTGAGCCTTTGCTTCACTGGTGGGCATGTTGGATTGGTTGGCAGTTTATGGGCCATAATAGATGTACTGAGGCCAATCATGTCATCATATGACCAGGCGAATATGTCCTCATACTCCTTTAGAAATTCTGTATATTCCTCCTTTTCTGACGGCGATAGATGAATGCTGATGCGTGTTTCTTTGACGTTCTCTGCGTTTCCCAGGTTGACGACCTCAGTCTTGTCCAAGTTAGACTTAGGTCTATTCTCAAAGTTCTCGACTTCTTTAATAATATTCTCAGGTATATCATCCTCGTCTGACTTGGAATCCATTTGTTGCGTTGCCTCGTTGCATGTCACAGTCGTCGGTTCATCAAGATAAGTAATAGTAATGCTGTGTAAATAAAATAATGGGGAGAAACCAGTAGCAAGTAAATATAAGATTTGTAAGAAAAATTAAAAATGCTCTGATAAATTAAATAACTATTTTGAACGTAGAAGATTTTACTGCAGGAATTGAAAAATGCGGAAAGGGAAAATTCATTTAGTAAATGAACGGTAAATAACGCTTGTTTTTAGCCTTGCTACCCCGAGGCTCGGCGGGCTCTGGTTGTTCGGACAAACCAGCTCTTGAGATATAATGTTAGAGTGCATGAACCAACCTTTGGGGAGGGGAATAATAAAAAGAAACAAAAACAAAAAGGTAAAAAGTCAGTGAGGATTATAAAAAATATTGCAGTAATTTAAACACGTAATGCGAAAGGCAGCAGTAGACTTAGAAATAGGCAGTGATTAAAAGCTTTCAGTGAACAAAGATGAAAGTTATTAAAGCATGGGTTTGAAATGATTTTAAAGGATAAGTAAATAAAATACAGTGGCTCAACATAGAGTAATAGCTGTTAGTTTTCAAAGAAATGTGGAAAAAGGAGTAGTAAAATGGTATCAAAACATAGTGACTTCAAAGGCATACAAATAAGGAGTCAAAATGGCATGATTTTGAGCAGAATGAGGCATTTTCAAAACCCAGTAGTTTAGACATAATAGTACAAAATCAGTGAGCCCTAGAGGAAGCAAATATACAACTTCAAGACTGTTTTAAAAGTAGAGCAAGAGCAAAATGACTTTAATTAGGTAAAATAAGAAGGCGAGCATCAGGAAGTGAAATGTTTAAGGGGGCTGGTCTGTTCTAAACCCAGTTAATTAATCTCAATACGCATTAGGCCTAAAGTTTGCCTAGGCGTCACTTATATTGCCTAATTATATCAAAGGGTGAACATGCATATTTAAGTGTGATTTTAAGGGATATATACTTGCAGAAAATATTTCAAACAAATTAACCATATTTTACGGGATTGTTAGATTAAGCAGGCTAGTTAGACATTTTAACAATTGCAACTCAAACGAGTGAAAGATCTTAAGCAGCAGGATATCTAATGCACGTAGGAGTTCTTAAAAAACATGGTTTCTAAGATGAAAATGCAGCAATGTCTTTATGACAGCTGATGTTGCTTGTTTATTAACTGATCAGAATCATGAAATGAGTATAATAACATGCTGAAAGTTAAAGTCATAAAACAAGATTTCTGATATGTGAAATGCATGTCCTATGCATGTTATCAAAAGCAGTAGTGAAATAAGGTAAGAATCAAGTCCAGTAGTAATTAAAGGACTTTGAAATCAATTAGTCAAGAAATAAGGCAAGTTTTTATTTGCAAAAAATATTGAGAATCAACAGCATATAGGCAGGAATAATCAATATAGGACAAATAAGGAAAAGATCCCTGTAACTTGGTACTAATAACTTAGTAAAGAGTAAGGATCAAAAGACCCTTTAGTTAAGGAGTCACTTCACACGGCCAAAACAAAGTAAATAAGGAAAGAATAACAAACACATAGAAGGGAATTGGGGGCAAGTACATGAAGGTTTAATTAAGGTAATAGCCAAACAGTACAATTAGTTGTGAAATAAGCAAGAGAACTAATCAGTAGTGTAAAGAATATCACAAGGTATTAATCAAAGGAAATCAATCACAGGAAATTAGGGATGTTAACATTAACAACACTGATATTAAAAGACACATTCCATGAACGAGTATATAAGCAGAGTATCACGCAGACAAAAATCGAATTGGAGCCCTAGTATAACAGCAAAAATCAGAATCTATCAAAGCATACTCATAAGAGCAAAACAACAAATGAAGCAAGTAAACATATACATCGAAACCAAGTCAGAAGGTAGGGTTACGACTATAGATTTGGGGTTTTAGCAAAAAATCAAACAACAAAGTAAAAACCTCGAATAAACAGGCAACATAAGAAGAATGATAAGATAATACTGAGAAATCTGGAATTTAAGCCATTTAAGAGGGGTTCTAAGAACCCTAGTTCTTAAAAACAAAATTCTTTTGCAGAGTACCAGTTTTTAAGAAAAGATTGGTGAAAAATCATCGAAATAAACATAGATATATTGCAGATCTTAAATGAAATTGAAAGGTCAAGAACTAGGGTTTCAGAGATAGAACCCGTAGATGGTTGAAAGATCTGTCGTAATACTCAGAGGTGGTGATAGCCGGAACACCACCGAGTTGAACCTCGCCGGAGAAGGCCGGAAACGTCCAGGCAGGAGCCTCCATGGCCGTTCTGGCATGGTGGAAGTTTTAAAGGGTCTTAGAGATGAAGTAACCGGAGAGACGGCTTCATGGTGGCCGGTGGTTGAAGGGATGAGCCTGGGAGTGGCCGGAGATGAAGAGCGCAGAAGGCTCTAGAGAGAACTGGGAGCGGAGGGGTCGAGAAGAGAGAGAGAGTGAGATGGGAAAAATGAGAGACAGGGAGGGGGTAGGTTAGATTAATTAAGGGAACTAATAATCCGGGCCGTTGATCTCGTTTGATCAACGACTCAGATTGAATGGGGATTGGGCCGGGTATAATGGGGTTTGGGTTTGGGGTATTTCAATTGGGTTAATGGGTTGGGTAATAGGTTTGAAAATGTGGTTAGATTTTAAATTAGGATAGGCTAGATGTTAAATTCCCAAATAAATAGTTAATTAATTAATAAACAACTAATAATTATATAAAAAATGAATATTGAGTTTTAATAAATGCAATTAAGGTAATTAAATGATATTAAATATAAAAATAAATAATTATCGAATTAAAATAGCATAAATTGTGCAATTAGGCTATATTGCAAAATTATCGTAATTGAAATTAAACAAGACACAATTGGCCAATTTACGAAATAATTGGATTTTAATAAATAACAAGTGATTATAAATGACATACTGAATTGGAAAGTATTTTTAAATTAGTTTTAGAGCACAATTTATGAATTATTAAAATATGAAGTATTAAATAAATAGGGAAATAATTTAGATAAAATAAGAAAAAAAAGTTAGAAAAATACTCATTATTGCAAAGAGTGATTTCGGAAGCTTATTTACAGATTTGAAAATAATTTGAGTAAGAATTGGGTATCAACACATAAATAATCTTCCATGACTTAGTAAAAGGAAGCTAGTTAGAGTAATCTTTCACTGAAACGGGTTTTAGTTAAGCTAAGGGACCACATGGTGTCTGATAAAATGCTCAAATGAATTCAAGATTCCTAATTCTAAGGTAAATGTGTCGCATTGTGAACTAGATTGACGGTGCTAGGCGGTTCGATGAATTGTGATAGAAATTAAAAAGGGAAACTCGAGTCGAGGTATGTATGGCTAACTTTAATCTTTGTAAAATCGCTTTGTGGTGTCCGAGCATACGATACGTGTAATTGTGTGAATATGTGCAAATGGTTCTTCAAATTGTGTTGAAGCGTGACGTGTATTCATTGTCTATCTTTAGTTGATAACCACACTACCATGCTATGTGAAATGATGCTAGTAGGTTAATGAATCCATAAGTATGAATGTGTATGCTAAAGGCTGTGTAACAAGTAACGAAAAGGAGTTGTGGTGTGATGTAATTGAACTAAACGGCTGTGGCAATATCGTATATGATTCACTGTTTGGTAAGGTTTATTGTGGCACGATTTTGTTTTATACATATTGTGGGTTGTAAAGAGGCTATATTCCTATTGCTGAAATTTTCTGTGATTGAATTGTGAACTGTCATTCTTGATATGAGATATGATTGCTTGGTAGGATTGGATTGCGCGCCACAACATGAGGGATAAGGGTGATATGTGAGAAGTGATAAGGGTGAGATGTGATTGTCCGGTGGGATCGGGTTGCGCGCTGCAACAGAAGAAATAAGGGTGGAATGTTGAGAAGGGATAAGGGTTGAATTGTGATTGTGATTGTGATGAAGTGAGAATTGTGGAACTTCCATTGTGTTTCTTTCTATATCTTTGTGTAGTGATTGTGTGACTTTCTGTCTGTCTCTTGCCTGTGCATTGTTTGGTTTACTTAGAGTAAAGTTTGTTCATACATACCAGTACAATTCAAATGTACTGACGTCCCTTTTGCCGGGGGCGCTACATTCTTGTGATGATTGTAGGTGGTTCTATAGCAGGTACTCCAGCCCACCAACAGTAGTGCCTCCTCTACGTCCCATCAGCTGTTTTGGTGAGCCCCTTTCCTCTCGGGGCCCTGTGTGGTTCATGCCACCTCTTCTTCCAAATTTTCATTTTGGTATTTGTGTAGGGTATAGCCGGAGCCTTGTTACCGGCAAGTATTATATAACTCCTTTGTACTCTTAGAGGCTCCGTAGACAGGAAATGTGGGTTATGTACACATGTATTTTGGGCAGTATAACTTGTAGACCACGTAAAGTGAACCTGTATGTTATGTATATTTTGTAAGTATTGTACCACATGTGGGTAATGACAGAAATCTAGAATTTAATTCCAGGTTGTAAGAATGTGTTTAAATTATAATTGAATAATGTACATTGGAATCACGGGGTAATACGTGGGATGGAAAAGGGAATCCAGGTCCGCTTGACTGGGGCCACCCGGTCGAGCGCCGCTCAGGCCCAAAGATCTCATGCTACCCCTGCGTCCTCTAGCAGACATGGAGATTCCACCGGCTCTAGAGTCAACCATTTTCTGCGGTTGGCCCCTCCAGAGTTCTCAGGTACGGAACCAGAGGCCGATCCAAAGGATTTTCTTGATGAGATGTACAAGACCCTTCGGGTGATGAAGGCTATAGAGACAGAGGGGGTCGAGTTAGCTTCGTACAGGATGAGGCGAGCAACATATTCCTGGTTCGAGATGTGGGAGGGTTCCCGTTGGGAGGGAAGTCCTCTGGCTAGATGGGACGAGTTCGTGGATACGTTCATGGATCACTTTTTGCCTGCCGAGACTGTGGCAGCCCGTGCTACTGAGTTTGAGGTCCTTAAGAAGGGCAGTATGAGTGTTTGGGAGTACCACATGGAGTTCGTAAGGTTGTCCAAGTATGCTCCTCAGTTAGTGTCGACTATGGGTGCTCGAGTTCGATTGTTTGTTCAAGGTCTCAGTCCTTTGGTTGTGAATGAGGCTGCTACAACGGCTTTACACTCGGATATTAATTATGGAAAGATCGCGGGGTTCACCCAGGCCACAGAGGCTAGAAAGTTGAAGATACGGGCAGACAGGGAGAGTAGCAGCAGAGCCCGATCACTGGGTCACTCAGGGAGCGCAGTTGCAGGGGGAAGACCAGTTCAAGGGAAGGGGCCATCAGGGCCATCCTAGTCTTATGCACAGTCCTCAGCCAGTGCATCGCCATTCGTGAAACGTTATCATCCGAATAGTCATTGGAGACCAGGATCCGACACCAGGAGAACCCATCAGTCAGGTCGTCCCGGAGGAAGGTTCCAGCAGCAGGGGAGGGCTCCGTTCCCTAAGTGCGGAGGGTTCCATACTAAGGCTTGTTACTTGGATCGCCCGATATGCTAGGTGTGGGGTGAGGGGTCATCTTCAGCGGGATTGTCGTGCGCCCAGCTAGGGCATAGGTAGGGGATTTTCCCAGTCATCCGGTTCTTCAGCCGCCACATCTTCAGTGCGTCCTCCAGCTCCAGCAGGACGTGGTGCATTTAGGGGTGGAGCTCGTGGTAGAGGTGGACCCAGCCTATTCTATGCTTTGAGTGGTCGCCAGAACGCGAAGGCTTCTCCAGATGTTGTTACAGGTATTCTGAATGTTCAAGCACTTGATTGTTATGTCTTATTGATCCGGGGTCCTCCTTGTCTTATGTTACCCCGTTTATTGCTTCATGTTTTGGGATAGAACCCGAACAACTTCATGAGTCGTTCTCTATATCGACTCCGGTTGATGATTCTATTACAGCATTGCAATTCTATAAGAATTGTGTTGTCACGTTATGTGGTCGCGTTACCACAGCCGATCTTATTGAGCTTGGGATGGTAGATTTTGATATTATTATGGGAATTGACTGGCTTTATTCGTGCTTTGCTAAACTCGATTGCCGAACGAGAGTCATGAGACTCGAGTTTCCTAATGAGCCGGTTATTGAGTGGACGGGGAATGGTGTGGTGCCGAAGGGTAGGTTTATTTCCTACTTAAGGATTCGAAGATGATTAAGAAGGGATGTATCTATCATTTGGTCCGATCACGGACACTGCTTCAGAAGTGTCGGCCCCCAAGTCCGCGCCAGTCGTGAATGAGTTTCTTGAAGTATTTCCGGACGAGTTTCTAGGGATTCTGCCATATAGAGAGATTGATTTCGGGATTGATGTATTTCCAGATACACACCCTATATCTATTCCACCATACAGAATGGCGCCAACAGAGTTGAGGGAGTTAAAGGAGCAATTAAAGGATTTATTAGAAAAAGGGTTAATTCGGCCGAGTGTGTCGCCGTGGGGCGCTCCAGTTCTTTTCGTCAGAAAGAAGGATGGGTCGCTTTGGATGTGTGTCGATTATCGGCAGCTCAACAAAGTCACTATCAAAAACAAGTATCCATTGCCTCGAATAGATGATTTGTTTGATCAATTTCAAGGTGCGAGGTTCTTCTCCAAAATTGATTTACGGTCTAGGTATCATCAGTTAAAGATCAGAGAGCAGGACTCCTAAGACCGCCTTCAGGACTCGTTATGGTCATTTTGAATTTTTGGTAATGTCCTTTGGGCTGACCAATGCTCCAGCAGCTTTCATGGATCTTATGAATCGGGTTTTCAAGCCATTTCTAGACTCCTTCGTGATTGTTTTTATTGATGACATCCTTGTCTACTCGCGGAGTCGGGAAGATCATGCTAATCACCTCAGGGCAGTCCTGCAGACTCTTCATCGTCACCAGTTGTATGCTAAATTTTCGAAATGTGAGTTTTGGCTAGAATCAGTCGCGTTTCTAGGTCATGTTATTTCCAGAGAAGGGATTCAGGTTGATCCCCAGAAGATCGCGGCAGTGAAAGATTGGCCTAGACCAACGACCCCGACAGAGATTCGCAGTTTCTTGGGTCTAGCTGGGTATTATTGGAGGTTTGTGGAGGGATTCTCTACCCTCGCCTCCCCATTGACTAAATTGACGCAGAAAGCGGTGAAGTTCCTGTGGTCCGAGGCTTGTGAGAAAAGTTTTCAGGAATTGAAGTCGAGATTGACTTTGACACCGGTATTGACCTTGCCAGAAGGTATAGAGGGATTTGTGGTTTATTGTGATGGTTCAACGGTTGGTTTGGGGTGTGTGTTGATGCAACATGGGAAGGTTATAGTGTATGCTTCAAGGCAACTCAAGAATCACGAGAAGAATTATCCGACGCATGATTTGGAGCTCGCGGCAGTGATGTTTGCATTAAAAATTTGGCGGTATTATCTTTATGGAGTCCACGTGGACGTGTTCTCAGACCACAAGAGTCTTCAGTATTTATTCAAGCAGAAGGAACTGAATCTAAGGTAGTGGAGGTGGTTAGAATTGCTTAAGGATTATGATATGAACGTCTTGTACCATCCAGGAAAGGCGAATGTGATGGCTGACGCTCTCAATCGGAAGTCTATGGGTAGTTTGGCTCATTTGGAAGCGGATCAGAGGCCTTTGGCTCGGGAGGTTTACCAATTGGCCAGTCTCGGGGTTAGTCGCTCGACCTTAGACAAAGGGAATGTCGTGGTGCATAATGGGGCAGAATCCTCACTTGTAGCGGAAGTCAAGGAAAAACAGTTTATTGATCCAGCATTGGCGCAGTTGAGGGAGGCAGTTTTAAATGGCCAGAATTCAGCATTTTCACTCGGCAACAATGATGATGTATTGCGATGTTAGGGTAGGCTATGTGTCCCCAATGTGGATGGTCTTCGGGAAAGGGTAATGGAGGAGGTACACAATTCCAGGTATTCCGTGCATCCAGGTTCTATGAAAATGTATCATGATCTCCGGGAAATTTATTGGTGGAGCGGTATGAAGAGGGATGTGGCGGACCTTGTATCCAAATGTTCAAATTGTCAACAGGTGAAGGCCGAGCATTAGAGGCCCGGTGGGTTAACCCAGCTTGTGGAAATACCAATGTGGAAGTGGGAAATGATTAATATGGATTTCGTGGTAGGGTTACCTCGCACTCAGCGCAAGTTCGACTCGATTTGGGTGATAGTGGATCGACTCACGAAATCAGCTCACTTTTTTCCAGTCAAGTCCACCGACACAGTAGAACAATATGCTCAATTGTACATCAAGGAGATAGTTAGACTTCATGGCACTCCAGTTTCTATTATCTCAGATCGAGGGGCCCAGTTCACAGCTAAAGTTTGGCAGAAATTTTAGCAAGGTTTGGGTACTCAGGTAAATCTCAGCACGACTTTCCATCCACAGACTGACGGTCAGGAAGAGCGGACTATTCAGATGCTTGAAGATATGCTACGGGCTTGTGTTTTAGACTTCAAGGGTAATTGGGATTATCTTTTGTCGCTTGCCTAGTTTCCTTATATAACAGCTTCCATGCTAGTATCAGAATGGCCCCGTTTGAGGCATTGTACGGAAGGAGGTGTAGATCCCCGATCGGATGGTTCGAGGTTGGTGAAGCAGAATTGTTAGGACCAGATCTTGTGCACCAAGCTATGGAGAAAGTTAGAGTCAGTCAGGAAAGGATGAAAACTGCTCAGAGTCGCCAGAAATCTTACGCCGATGTTCGCCGGAGAAAATTAGAATTCCAAGTAGATGATTGGGTGTTCTTAAAGGTGTCTCCCATGAAGGGAGTGATGCGATTTGGGAAGAAAGGGAAATTGAGCCCTAGGTAGATCGGGTCGTATCGGATTGCTCAAAGGATAGGGCAAGTAACTTATAGGTTGGAATTGCCCCCTGAGTTGTCATTAGTACACCCGGTGTTCCACGTGTCCATGTTGAAGAGGGTAATTGGAGATCCATCCACCATCGTGCCAGTCAAAACCATTGAGGTAAATGAAGAGCTATCATATGAAGAGGTTCCGATTGCTGTTCTTGATAGGCAAGACCGTAAATTGAGAAATAAGGAAATTGCTTCAGTCAAAGTGTTATGGCGAAGTCAGCAAGTCGAAGAAGCTACATGGGAAGCGGAGAAGGAAATGAAAGAAAAGTACCCCCACTTGTTTGAATGAGTCTAGTAGTGAATCGTGCGTGTTCCTATTCCTAGGCAATTGTAAGTTGTGGTTAATGTTGCATAAGAAGGGACCCTATCTTGTTTTCCCCTAAAATGCCTTGTTGTTGTAACTTTTCTATGTATACCACAATTGTTTGTGCTGTCCTTACTTGAAAAATATGTGACCCCTTTAAAGCAAATAAAAGTTTTGTGAAACAAATGTGCTAAGTAAGTGATTAATGGTAGTGTAGATTGGTAATGGTTAATTGAATTGTCTATGATCTATTGAGGTGATTGAACTGTATGGGGCGCACTGAAATGGCCCAAAGTTATGTGCAACTATGTCACCCTGATTGAATCATGTGCAATTGTGAGTTAAGGAGAATGAGTTATGTGTAGTTGATAAAGTGACCAAATACTTGTAAATTGTTGAGGTAACAACTTGGTGTGTGAGCTATTGAATGGTTAAAACTGTGTAATAGTGCTTGGAAATGTGTTTCGGGGGCTCTCTGACAGGTAGATAGGCCTAATTACAAAGGAAACTCTGGCAAAATTTTCTGAAAATATTGAAGTTAGTGTAAATCGGGAAGTTTGCATATCATGTTTTCAAAACCCAACGATTTCCAAAATCCTCATTCGAGGACGAATGATTTTTAAGGGGGGGAGAATGTAAAGACCCGTAAAATTTCTTGCTTAAAATAATGGCCGAACGAGTCCCCGAGTTGCTTTTACTGTGGAAATTCCTAAAACGGACCTAATTTGAACAAAAAGTACCCCGGGAGCTAAGGAATTAAATTTTCCAGAAATTGGGTGTTATGCGACGCACTATGCGATCGCATAACGTGTATGCGGACCGCATAGTGGTCGCATACACGGGCAGATCACTGCCAAACTGAAGGACAACTATGCGGTCCAATCTGCGACCGCATTTCGGTTCTGCGGACCGCATAACTGTCGCATTATTGCCTTTGATTTTGGGGAGGGGTGTTATGCAACGCACTATGCGATCGCATAACGAGTATGCGGACCGCATAATGGTCGCATACCTGGGCAGATGTTTCCCAAATTTTGGCCCACTTGGGGCCATTCTGCGGTCAGCTATGCGGACCGCATATCAGGAATGCGATCGCATTCCTGACCACATATTTGACACGGGCTTTTAATTTTCCAAACTTTTATATCCGACCCCAGCTTTATTTAACCCCTACCCCCTTTCATTTTAACTGGATTCTAAACAAGATAGAGAGAAGGAAAAAGAGAGTTCTTGAGAGAGAAGTCCCCATCTTCCCCAAATTGATTCTTCAAACATCACTCAGGCCCGGAAATTATCAAGTAATCTTCATCTTCTTCACTCTAAGAGGTAAGTCCCCACCCCATTTCCCTTTAATTCTCAGATTTTAGTTAGAATGAAGCACACATAGGTTGGTTCTTGAGATTAAAAGATAAAACTTGCATGCATGTGAATAATCTTCCATGACCTAGTAAAAGGAAGCTAGTTAGAGTAATCTTTCACTGAAATGGGTTTTAGTTAAGCCAAGGGACCACATGGTGTCTGATAAAATGCTCAAATGAATTCAAGATTTATAATTCTAAGGTAAATGTGTCGCATTGTGAACTAGATGGACGGTGCTAGGCAGTTTGGTGAATTTTGATAGAAATTAAAAAGGGAAACTCGACTCCAGGTATGTATGGCTAACTTCAATCTTTGTGAAATCGCTTTGTGGTGTCCGAGCATACAGTACGTGTATTGGTGTGAATAGGTGCAAATGGTTGTTCAAATTGTGTTGATGCGTGAAGTGTATTCCTTGTCTGTTTTTGGTTGATTTCCACACTACCATGCTATGTGAAATGATGCTAGTAGGTTAATGAATCCAAGAGTATGAATGTATATGCTAAAGGCTGTGTAACAAGTAACGAAAATGAGTTGTGGTGTTATGTAATTGAACTAAACGACTGTGGCAATATTGTATATGATTCACTATTTGGTAAGGTTTATTGTGGCACGATTTTGTTTTATACATATTGTGGGTTGTAAAGAAGCTATATTCCTATTGCTGAAATTTTCTGTGATTGAATTGTGAACTGTCATTCTTGATATGAGATATGATTGCCTGGTGGGATCGGGTTGCGCGCCACAACAGGAGGGATAAGGGTGATATGTGAGAAGTGATAAGGGTGAGATGTGATTGTCCGGTAGGATCGGGTTGCACGCCGCAACAGAAGCATAATAAATGATTGTGATTGTCAGGTGGGATGGTGTTGCGCGCCGCAACAAAAGAAATAAGGGTGGAATTGTGATTGTGATTGTGATGAAGTGAGAATTGTGGAACTTCCATTGTGTTTCTTTCTATATCTTTGTGCAGTGATTGTGTGACTCTCTGTCTGTCTCTTGCCTGTGCATTGTTGAGTTTACTTAGAGTAAAGTTTGTTCATACATACCAGTACAATTCAAATGTACTGACGTCCCTTTTGCTGGGGGCGCTACATTCTTGTGATGATTGTAGGTGGTTCTATAGCAGGTACTCCAGCCCACCAACAGTAGTGCCTCCTCTACGTCCCATCTGCTATTTTGGTGAGCCCCTTTCCTCTCGGGGCCCTGTGTGGTTCATGCCACCTCTTCTTTCGGATTTTCATTTTTGTATTTGTGTAGGGTATAGCCGGAGCCTTGTTACCGGCAAGTATTATATTACTCCTTTGTACTCTTAGAGGCTCCGTAGACAGGAAATGTGGGTTATGTACATATGTATTTTGGGCAGTATAACTTGTAGACCACGTAAAGTGAACCTGTATGTTATGTATATTTTGCAAGTATTGTACCACATGTGGGTAATGACAGAAATCTAGAATTTAATTCCAGGTTGTAAGAATGTGTTTAAATTATAATTGAATAATGTATATTAGAATCACGGGGTAATACGTGGGATGGAAAAAGGGAATCTAGGTCCGCTTGACTGGGGTTACCCGGTCGAGCGTCGGTCGTGTCCCTCGGTTTTGGGGCGTGAGACTGAAAACCTCTCTAAGGAGTATGTAGTCAACACTAGAATGAAATTACCTGACTTGGTCAGCCGATCCACGATTACCCAAATAATATCGAACTTTATCAAAGCTCGAGGAAGTCCAACCACCAAGTCCATGGTGATACACTCCCACTTCCACTCTGGGAGCTCAATCTGCTGAAGTTATCCCCCTGGTCTCTAATGTTCATATTTGACTTGCTGACAGTTGAGACACTTGGCCACAAATCCAACTATACCCTTTTTCATCCTTCTCCACCAATAGTGATGCCTCAAGTACGGGTACATCTTCGCCGCACCCGGATGAATGGAGCACCGCGAGCTGTGGGCCTGCTCAAGAATCAGCTCCCGAAGCCTATCCACATTGGGTACATAGATCCGACCCTACATCCTCATCATGCCATAATCTCTTATAATCATGTCTCTGGCATCACCTCGCCGAACCACGTCCTGAAGAACCAGAAGGTGGGGATCGTCATAGCTCTTTGATACGGTCGTAAAGAGAAGACCGAGCAACCATACAAGATAAAACCCGCAAATGATCTGAAATATCAAGTCTCACGAACTGACTAGCTAGGCCTGAACATCCAAGGCTAAGGGCCTCTCAGTTGCCAGAAGATATGCCAAACTCCCCAAACTCTTTTCCCGGCGACTCAAGGCGTCGGCCACCACATTGGCCTTTGCCGGGTGGTATAATATAGTGATGTCATAGTCCTTGAGTAGCTCCAGCCACCTCCAATGATGCAAATTAAGTTCCTTCTGCCTGAACTAGTGTTGTAAACTTCACTGATCCGTGAAAATGTCACAGGGAACACTGTACAAATAATGATGCTAGATCTTCAGAGCGTGAACAATAGTTTCCAACTCGAGGTCATGAACCAGATAGTTCTTCTAATGTACCTTCAACTGTCTAGACGCGTAGGAAATCACTATACCGTTATTCATCAATACTACTCCAAGTCCAATCCTCGAGGCATCACAATAGACTGCATATGACCCTTAACCTGTAGGCAATACAACCATTGTAGCTGTAGTCAAGGCTGTCTTGAGCTTCTGAAAGCTCTCCTCACACTCCTCAGTCCACCTGAACGGAGCACCCTTCTGGGTCAGTCTGGTCATAGGTACTTCATAGATGAAAATCCCTCTACAAAGCACCGGTAGTACACTACCTAACCAAGAAAATTGCGGATCTCTGTACCTTATGACAGTCTAGGCTAACTCTGCACCGCCTATACCTTCTTCGGATCCACCTTAATCCAATCACAAGACACCATGTGGCCTAAGAATGCCACTGAATCAAGCTAGAATTCACACTTAGAAGATTTTGAATACAATTTCTTCTCCCTCAAAGTCTGAAGCACGGTCCTCAAGTGTTGCTCATGATCTTCCTGAGACCGGGAATATACCAGAATGTCGTTAATGAACACAATGACGAAGGAACCAAGATAAGGCCGGAACACATTATGCATCAAATGCATAAAGGCTACTGGGGCATTGGTCAACCCAAAAGACATGACAAGAAACTCATAATGACCATATCTGGTCCTGAAGGTAGTCTTCGGGATGTCCGGCTCCCAAATCTCTAATTGATGAGAGCCAGAACGCAAGTCAATCTAGGGAAATACCCTGACACCCAGTAACCGGTCAAATAAATCATCAATGTGAGGCAAAGGATACCCGTTCTTCACTGTAACCTTGTTCAACTGCCGATAATCAATACACATACGCATAGAACCATCCTTTTTCTTCACAAATAATACCGGAGCACCCCAAGGTGATACACTAGGCCTGATGAAACCTTTATCAAGAAACTCCTACAACTTCTTCTTCAACACCTTCAACTCTGGAGGAGCCATACGATAGGGAGGAATAGAAATGGGTTGAGTGTCTGGCGGCATACCCGGAAGATCAGTTGGAAATACATCAGGGAAGTCCCTCACTACTGGGACTGACTTAACTGTAGGGGTATCAACACTAACATCCCTGACATAGTCCAAATAAGCATCACACCCCTTCTCAACTATCTGCTTAGCCTTAAGGAAAGAAATGACCTTGCGGGGAATATACTCTAAGGTACCTCTCCCCTCTAATCTCGGTAAGCCTAGCATAGCCAGCGTCACGGTCTTAGAATAATAATCAAGAATATCATAATGGGGTGACAACCAATCCATGCCCAAGATAACATCGAAATCTACCATACCGAGTAATAACAAGTCAGCCATGGTCTCAAAACCACTAATAACAATCAAAGACGAATAATATACGCGGTCTACAAGGAGAGAATCTCCCACGGGAGTAGAAACATAAACAAGGGAACTCAAAGAATTCTGAGATATCCCCAAATGCGAAACTAAATAAGAAGACACATATGAATACGTAGATCCCTAGTCAAATAATACTGATGCATCCCCATGACAGACATGGACGATACCTGTGATAACTGAATCTGAAGCGACGACCTCTGAACGGGATGGAAGGGCATAGTACCTAGCCTGGCCTCCCCCTCTAGGGTGACCTTGACCTCCCCGACCTTCATCTCGAGCTGTCTAAGAAGGTGGGGTAGTAGCTGGGGCTGGAAGGATAGCCGGAGGACCTGGTGGAGCACGTGGAGCAGGATAAATCTGTGAAGATGCACCCCTCCTAGATCTGGGGAAATCTCTAACCATGTGACGAGTGTCACCACACTCAAAACAACCCCTCAGAGGATGCTACAATTGAGGCTGACTCTAAACTGGCCTGCTAGACTGGCTGATAATAGCACCTCGAGCAGGAAGCATACTAGATACTGGCGGTTCATAATAGGGCTCCTGAGGTATAGGAGGATCTGGAATACCATTGGCTGCTGGAAGAGCTGAATGAACACGGCGACTCACAAAACCCCTTCCATAACGTGCTGCTAGTGCACGAGCTCTTGAGAAATGACCAGTCTCTTGAGACCTCTTGGCCTCTCCCTCCTTTCTGTCCCGAGCAAACATGCCCACTACCCTCTTGGAAATACTCACTGCTTCCTGATAAGTGATATCCATCTCTAACTCTCTGGCCATACTGGTCTGAATACTAGGGTGGAGTCCCTCGATGAAGCGACGAACCCTCTCTCTGATCGTGGCAATCAAATCCGGTGCATGACGAGCTTGTTTAACCAAAGAACTAGATTCTTAGCCAAAGCTATTTTAAGAAGTACTCGAGCTTATGATAACCAAGGAAATTAACTAATAATAATAATAATTAGACTTGTAAATAAGAAAGTAATAAGATCGCATAAAAGTAAGTATATTTCAACAGTGGTTCGAATGTGTCCATACAAGTGAGATTTTACTCCCTTTTATAGGGAATTCCTTAATATGACGTCTACTATTCTTAATGATTGAGTATTAGTGACTAATAATATCATTAATGTAACGTTACAATAGGTAATCGTAACTATTGCGTGAAGATTGTGTAATGTTTGGCTCATTGATTGAAGATCTTTGAATCTGTCCTTTATTCTGCCCTAGTTTATTCTGACCGTGTCTCTTCTACTCCTCAATTAGACTGGATCTCCCGCCTCTAATTTCTCGTGTGTATATTATTCCGTTCCTCTTTGTCTCGTACCTCTTTCTAAATTCCTGACCAACTGTCACGTTTCCATTGCTCCATATAGATTGCTTTGTCATCAGAAATATCACACGTGTGAAGCCTATTTTTTACCAATACATATAGTCCCCCCACTTACCATTTATTTATCAATTAAATATTTTGTAAGTGGATACTCATTTATGGCGAGAATTTTTAGCCGCTGCTTCACTCGTGCCATTGCATCCGTCTCTGAATGTATGCGTCGTTTGGCACTTCCATTTAATGCTCGTGCCACATCGCGTTCTCAGATTGGTTTTGCAATTCATAGCGCCTTTTAGGTCTTTTTGCGGCTGCATCAGTCACAGAGTGAAAATTTTACTTATGACTTTCACATCAGTGTTTTTTTCCATTTTTTGATGGTTGACTTCGAGTATAAATATCCCTTTTCTGCCTTTGTTTTTACAAAAAACTTCTAACTTTCCTTCATTGCTTGTAAATTCTTCTTTCATGAAAATATGTCTTCTTCAAAACAAGAACCCAAGAAAGTAATTATAGTAGATGAATTATCTCCTTCTTCTGCTCCAATCCGGAGTAGGAGGAGCGGTAGACTAAGAAGCTTGAGTTCAACACCTTCTAGGGGTTCTTCTTCACATAACATTACTCCTCCACCATCTTCTAGGGTTAATGTTTCTTCATCTTCTTCTAGGGAACCTAACGAACCACTTCGCGAGCCAAAAGTTGATGAGATTGTTCCTGCTGAGTTTTCTTTTGTAAAGAGGATAGTGAGGCCATAAGAAAATAGCTTTCTTCTATGACATCTCATGATCATGTTGATAATTTACCCTACTCAAATCACTGAGGGTTTAATTTCACTCGTGCGTAATTGTTATTGGAAATCTGACTTTCCAATCTTAGTTCCCAATAAAAATAAGAGAATAACCTCTTATAAAACTGGGTATTCTTTTGTGTATACTTACCCTTTTACTTTAGGATTCAAGCCTCCTATCGACCCTGTCATTATAGAATTCTGTCAATTTTTCAATGTGTGCTTGGGACAAATTGGTCCTCTTATCTGAAGGGTTGAAAAGTCTCGGCAAAGTCAAAAATTTTCATCACCTGAAGTCGAAGTTCCAATGGGTGATGAGATCGTGCCTGATGAAGCTGCTGCCAAAGCCTTGTCATCTCAAGCCGCTCCTCCTGCCGATGAACATAATCCCCCCAGTGTCTAGTGAAAGTGTTTATCAACCCTTTTTTTTTCTTTTGGATCAGTTGGTGGTTACCCCCGGTCCCATTTGGGGGTGAAGTTTGGTTAGTAAGACCCCAATGAAAACTTAGGGGCAACTTTGTATGAACAAGTTCGGTATAAACTAAGTTAATACTTAGTTTTTACCGTTATATAATATTAATATTTAAATTTCTTAGCATGACTTGTGTTTTTTTCCAGTTTTCGTTTTACTCTTAAGAGTTTGCATGCTTTACGTTCGGGTTTTTGTTTTACCCCTTAGTAGTTAATTTTGCATTAAAAATATTTCAATATTTCGTGTCTTTTTGAAATAAGCATGATTTATAAAAGAGGGCCCTTTTATGAATGACACTTAATGAAGAAGACGTCCCAACTTCATAATGGTGTAAACATACAAAAGAGAGATAGGAATTCACATGTTTTTTCCAAATAGTTTTTTGAAGAACGTCTTTATATTATTCAAACTTTCGTAACATTTTACATGTGTTTGAGCATCGTCTATGACTCTTTCGCAACTGTTTTCTTTTACAACAAATTTTGAATAAACACGGGGGTATGAATTTCTACCCGTAACTAAATTCTGCGTTTGACATAAATATTCATTTTCATTCACGAGTATGTTCTTCGTAGGTTTCTGAATCAGGCTTTGTGTTTTTGTCTTTGGCTCTTTGATTTTGCTAATAACTTTTGACTTGTTGGGAAAAATGGATCTTCAGGCTTGAGCTTTGACTCTTTTGATAGTCGTCTTTGCCTCTTCTTTGCCTTCCATACTGTATATTCCCCCAAGTATTTGAGCTTTGAAGAATGAAATCTCGAGCACTTGACTATTCCTTTCTTGTGGTCCTTTTCCTGAAAAAGAAAAACATACAGGACTCGAAGGTATATAGTTTAGATGATGGCTGCTTAACCCATTGAAACGTCCATCAGAAAGTTGTAACCCTAGACCATGAATTCAGTTATTTCCTCGTGTCTATTCAGGTCTAATATCATCATCTGGTTATGAGTTAGCTTTTTGACTATCATCTAAAATGGTTAGTATAATTTTAACTGTAGTAAATAAAATTGTACGTAATGATACTTGACAGTGGGTACTCCTTTTTCCTTAGAAGTAATATTTCTTCAAGTGAACAACATTCCAACTTGTTGGTAAAATTCTGCCATCCATGGTTTCCAGCTCATAAGCACCTTTTCCAGCGATACCACGCACTTTGTAGGGTCCTTCCCAATTTGAATTTAATTTTCCTACTCCAGCCTCCTTTGTTGATTGGAAATTTTTTTTAAGGACAATGTCCCCAACTTTAAAATATATGAGCTGAGCTTTTCTGTTGTAATATCGCTCTATGATTTATTTTTGAGCTGCCATGCGTATTAAAGCGGCTTCCCTCCTTTGCTCGAGTAAATCCAGATTTGTTCTCAACTCGTCGTTGTTTCTTTCTTCTGTTGCTGTTGTGAATCTCATGCTTGGCTCACCAATTTCCATCGGTATTAGAGCCTATGAGCCATAGACAAGTGCAAATGGGGTTTCTCCCATGGCTTTCTTTGCAGTAGTTCTATAAGCCCATAACACTGCCGGTAGCTCTGCATGCCAATTTCCTTTTTCTTTTTCCAATCGTTTCTTCAAATTATTAACGATGATTTTATTTATTGACTCAGCTTGACCATTAGCCACGAGATGATATGGTGAAGAAGTGATACGTTTGATTTGCCAGCTTTGGAAGAATTCTGTGATTTGTGAGCCTATGAATTGCGGGCCATTGTCACATACAATTTTCTTTGGTACACCAAAGCGGCATATGATATTTTGCCACATGAAACATTTCACTTCTTTTTCACGTATCTGTTTAAAAGCATCTGCCTCCACCCATTTCAAGAAATAATCTGTAAACATACATTTCCTTTGGCTTGGGGTAGAGGCCCCACTATATCCATTCCCCATTTCATAAATGGCCAAGGTGATACAACCGTGTGTAGTAATTCTGCGGGCCAATGCATATTGTTAGCATATCACTGACATTTATCGCATTTAGCTACGAAATTTTCTGTGTCTTCTTCCATCTTAGGCCAATAATACCTTGCTTTAATTAGGGTTTTGACTAAAGACAGTGCACCTGTGTGGTTTCCACAATCGTGAACTTCTTTCATCACGTACTCAGTTTAGTTGGGTCAAAGGCACCTTGCTAGGGGACCACCAATCATTTTGCGATATAGAGTGTCACGAACTAGGCAGTACCATGCAGCTTTTTGGTGAAGTGCTTGAGCTTCTTTCTTCTCTTCAGGCACGGTACCATTCTGCAAGAAATTTACAATTTCATTCCTCCAGACCCATGTTAAATTATTAAATGTTACCTCATTCTTGTCCTGGTCAATTGCTGAATGGAATAGATGTATCACAATAGCATTGTCTTTATCTGTTACATCTGTAACTGATGCAAGGTTAGCTAATGTATCTGTTTCTGCATTTTCCTCTCTGGGTACTTGCGCAATATTCCATGTCTGGAATTGCCTCACTAGGTCTCGTGCCTTTTCCAAATATTGTTGCATTCAAGTTTCTCTAGCAGTATAAGTCCCTTACATCTGGTTCACCACTAGTTGAGAGTCACTTTTGATCTCGATCTGCTCTATTGAGAGTTGTCGTGCCAATTCAAGTCCTGCAATGACAATTTCGTACTCTGCTTCATTGTTAGTGATAGGATAACATTCAATAGCTTGCCTTATCTTTTCACCCGAAGGTGGTATCAAAACAATTCCCAATCTGGCTCCTTTCACATTAGAAGAGCCGTCAGTGAATAGAGTCCATATTCCTAGATTAGTTCCGGTAAAGAGTTATAATTCTTTTTCTACTTCAGGAATTATGCTAGTGCTAAAATCAGCGACAAAATCGGCTAAAACCTGAGACTTTATTGCAGTCCTAGGTTGATAAACTATGTCATATTCTCTTAGTTCTATTGCCCATTTAGCCAATCTACTTGACAATTCTTGTTTATGCAAGATATTCCTCAAAGGATACGAAGTTACAACAATAATTGGATGACACTGAAAGTACTGTCTTAACTTTCTAGATGCCATGATTAGAGTCAAGACTAACTTTTCTAGATGAGGGTATCTAGTTTCAGCATCTAGTAAGGGCTTACTTACATAGTAGATAGGATATTGTTTACCTTTGTCCTCCCTTACCAGGACTGCGCTTACTGCTATTTCTGCAACAACAAGATAAATTTATAACCTTTCCCCTTCTTTTGGTTTAAAGAGCAGTGGGAGATTTGATAGGTAAGCCTTCAAGTCTTTAAGAGCCCGTTGGCATTCTTCAGTCCATTCGAACTGATTCTGCTTCTTTAGTACTGAGAAGAATATAAAGCTCTTCTCTGAAGATCTGGAGATAAATCTTCCTTAAGCTGCAATCCTACCTGTTAATCTTTGAACTTCTTTTTTGCTCATGAGTATATTAGGTATTTCTTCAATAGCTTTAATTTGAGTAGGATTTACTTCAATGCGTCTATTTGATACGAGAAAACCCAAAAATTTACCTGATTCGACGCCAAAGACGTATTTTTCTGGATTTAATTTCATGTTATACCAACGGAGGATATCGAAAGTAGTTGAGAGATGTTGGAAATGATCTTCTTCCTGTGCTGACTTCACCAACATATCATCAATGTACACCTCAATTTTCCCCCAGATGTTTTTGGAACATCTTAGTCACTAGCCTTGATATGTGGCTCCAGCATTTTTCAGGCCAAAAGGCATGACATTGTAACAATAAGTCCCCCTCTTCATCGATCACTTGATTCTTGAATGATCCCTGCTTTCTTTTCTTTTGCTTGACAGGTACGAATGATGGGTCTTCATTTAGTTTATGAGTCATCACTTCTGGGGGTATACCTGTCATATCTGAATGGGACCAAGCAAAACAATCTGCATTAGTTTTTAAATACTCAACTAAATTACCTCTTCTAGTTGGGCTTAGCCTTGCTCCTATGTGTATTGTTTGCTCAGGCTTATGCTCCAACAATAGAACAGCTTCGAGTTCCTCAGTAGTCATCTTTTATTTTCATTCCCTTCTGGTTATTGAATAACATCAGGTCTGGAATCCATGTCTGCATGTCTTGATGCAACATCCGTGGTGATTTGATTCACCGTGTATTTATCGTTTTCTTTTGTATCTGTTTGAGTTGCTCCCATGTCTTTTAATTTTTCCACCATTTCTTTTTTATTGGAATGTATCACCGAATTGATGCTTCTCGAGTCTGCTGATCACCTCGAATCTGCTGGATTTCCCATTTGGAAAGGAATTTGATTACCTGATATAGAGTAGACGATACTGCATCCATGTCGTGGATCCATGGTCTTCCCATGATTACATTATAGGCCATTTTTGTATCAATAACTTGAAATTTTGTTTTCTTGACGATGCGTTCTACATAAGTACTAAGCTCAGTTTCTCCTTTTGTTATGACAGTAGAGTTGTCGAATCCGGACAAGGAACGTGCTTTTGGAATAACATTGTCCCCCAATAACATCTCTTCAACAACTCTCAGCAAAATGATATTTACCAAGCTACCTGGATTAATCAATACTCTCTTCACGTTAGTGTCATGTATAAGTAAAGATATTACCGGTGCGTCATTATGTGGAAACAATAATCCATTAGCATCTGCGTCGTCGAATGAGATGCTGTCAGCCTTCAAAGTCTCACGAGTCCGTTTCCCATGGGTCACTGTGGACTTTTTCATATTTTTTACTGAAGTATAGGTTATGCATTTGTAACGTTTATAGTTCTCTTCGAAGATGGTGGTTTTGGGGGCTCGTACCTGTTCTTCATATATGCCTGTTTACCTTTATCACTAAACAGTTCTGTTAGATAGCCTTATTTTAATAAGTGTTCTACCTCACCTTTGAATAACCTGCAGTCTGATGTTTTGTGTTCGTGATCATTGTGGAATTCGCACCAGAAGTCTGGGTTCCTTTTGTTTGGATTTGATCTCATTTCCTTGGGCCATCGAACTTTATCACCCATATTTCTTAATATTGTACTTAATTCGGAGGTACTTACATTGAAATTGTAGTCTCCAATTCTTGCATATGTGTTATTACCTCTATTTCGCTTGTCTTGATCCTTTCCGGATCTTGACAATGATGAGCTCGAATCTCTATTTGACGGTCTGTGATCAAACCGTGTGTATTCAAATTTGGAACGAGCCTCTTGTCCCGAAGGTCCCATGTATGGATCGTACCTATTTTTACTAGCTCCCTTTTCTGATTCAGAGCGTCTAGAACTCGTCCTATCTCTTGTTTTTGATTGGGCAATGGTATCCTCTTCAATTCGTAATTTGGCGTTGTACCTGTTGTAAACATCGTTCCATGTCGTAGCTGGGAATTCTCTCAAGCTTTCTTTGAGTCTTCTCGTGGCTTCAGAGCTTTTATCATTTAAATTACTTGCAAATGCCATAGCTTCCCAATTGTCAGGCACTCTTGGTAACAACATCCTTTCACGTTGAAACCTGTTTACGAATTCACGAAGCAACTGCGTATCTCCCACTTTTATTTTGAATACTTCTTCCATTTTTTCCCCCACTTTTTGTGCACCAGAATATGCTTTTATAAACGAATCTACAAGCTCAGCAAAAGAATCAATATAATTTTCTGGTAAGAGAGAATACCATGTTAATGCTCCTTTGGTGAGTGTCTCCCCAAACGTAGACCAACACGGATTCAATTTCTTGCTTAGTCAAGTCATTGCCTTTTACTCCTGTGGTAAAAGTAGTAACATGATCACGTGGGTCAGTTGCCCCATCGTACTTTGGTATATCGGGCATTTTGAATTTCTTGGGAATCGGCAAAGGTGCTGCACTGGGCTTCCATGGTTGTTGAGAATATTTGTCAATATCAATACCCTTGATGACAGGTGGTACTCTAGGAATTTGCTCGATACGATCATTTTGTTCCTTCACCTGTTTCTGCAAGGTTAGTATTAAAGATTGCAAATCTGAAATATTAGACATACCTGGTCTTCCTTCAAGTGATTCATTTGGGCCTCTACTTCCTGAATTTGTTAGTCCACATTATGGATTTTCCACAACTGCGGTGTTGTTTGGAGGAGGCATAGGCGGTACCGTTGGTAGCCCCCTCATGAAATCTTGAAGAGCTTCACTCACATATTCAGCAACCATCTGCTTCACAGGGTCTTGTTCTCCTGTTTGCTCATTTCCAATTTGATCATTGTTGTGAGTTGTAGATCTTTCTGGGGAGTTGTACCTTGAACCTCGTGGGGATCCATGAGGCGATGGAACCGGAGTTCCAGTTGCGTGTTGGTTGTTGTCGTTGGTATTCGACATGATTCGATAAAGGATACTCAAGAAAAAATAAAGATTATCAGATTTCCAGTAACAGAACCAATTTGTTTAACAAAAGAATTAGATTCTTAGCCAAAGCTATTTTAAGAAGTACTCGGGCTTCTGATAACCAAGGAAATCAACTAATAATAATAATTAGACTTGTAAATAAGAAAGCAATAAGATCGCATAAAAGTAAGTATATTTCAGCAGTGGTTCAAATGTGTCCATACAAGTGAGATTTTACTCCCTTTTATAGGGAATTTCTTAATATAACGTATACTCTTCTTAATGATTGAGTATTAATGACTAATAATATTATTAATGTAATGTTACAATAGGTAGTCGTAACTCTTGCGTGAAGATTATGTAACGTTTGGCTCATTGATTAAAGATCTTTGAATCTGCCCTGGTTCATTCTCACCGTGTCTCTTCAAATCCTCAATTAGACTGGAGCTCCCACCTCTAATTGTCTCGTGTGTACATTATTCTGTTCCTCTTTATCTCATACCTCTTTCTAAATTCCTGACCAGCTATCATGTTCCCATTGCTCCACATAGATTGATTTGTCATAAGAAATTGTGATGACCCAAAAGGTCATCCTAAGTAATTCTAGCTAAATCTGTGTCTCGAGGCCCCGAAAGCCTTCGTTAATCTCACCTCGATATGAGTGCGCAGCCCGGACGTGTAGCCGGGAAGTCTTTATGTTGAAATTTGATGAAAATGGAATTTTATGATAATTAAATGAATAAAGTTGACTTTGGTCATCATTTTTGGTAAACGGACCCGGAACCGTGATTTGACGGTCCCAGAGGGTCCGTAGGAAAATATGAGACTTGGGCATATGCTCGGAATCAAATTCCGAGGTCCCAAGCCCGAGAAATGAATTTTTAAAGAAAATTGTTTTGTGAAAATAATAAAGGATTTTGAAAATGAATAATTAAATGAAAGCCGTGTTGGGCCCGTATTATGGTTCCGGAGCTCGAAATAGGTTTATGATATGTTATTTGTCTTATCTGTGAAATTTGATGTAAAACGGACTTGAAATGACGTGTTTCGGATCAAAATCGGAAAATTTAAGCTTTATGAAGTTTTAAGAAAATTCTATGAGTTTTAAGGTTTAATTCCTTGTTTTGATGATATTTTGGTTATTTAAATGCTTTAATAAGTCCGTAGGGTGTTTTGGGAGTTGTATGTGTTTTTGGTTTTGAGCCCCGAGGGCTCGGGTGCGTTTCGAGTAGCTAACGGGGTGTGAAAAGTGCTAAAATCTGGTGTTTTTGAGGATTTGCTGGTGTCTGGTGTAATATCCTTCGCGAACGAGGGCAAGGGCTCGCGAACGCGAAGGGTTAACTATGGTGTCCTGGGTTTTACTATATGCGAACGCGGAGCACTGAGCAATGCTTCTACGCGAACGCGTCCCCAGGGGTGCGAACGCGTAGGCTTAGGGTGAGGTCGGGGGGGGGGGGGGGGGG
>ML282888.1:0-49046 GCA_005239495.1 Nicotiana undulata | reverse complement strand
TAGGCTCGCGAATGCGGAAGCCTAGGAAATTAGACCTTCGCGAACGCGGCCAGTGGCCCGCGAACGCGAAGGGCAATTTTGCCCAGTGATTTTAAAATGTCAAAAACAGAAACATTACGGGATTTAACCCCCTTCTTCTCAAACCTCTTCTTCCCCACTTCCCCTTAGGCGCTTTTGAAGATTTCCATCACCATAGTTCCATACGTAAGTGATTCCAACTCTATTTTCTTCCATTTATCTTCAACAACCACTAGAATCTATGCCTAAAAATCCTAAAATCAAGGTAGAAATTAGGGGTTTTGGGTAGAGTTAGGTTTTTGGGAATTTTGGGTAATTCAACCCCAACTTGGGGTCGGATTTCAAAACAAATTATATATTCTAACTCGTGGGGGATTAGGTGATCGGGTTTTGGTCCGAGCCTCATGTTTGGACCAAGCGAGCCTGGGGTCGAATTTTTGTATTTTTTGAAGAATGCTAGAAATTGAATATCTAGGCTATGAGATTGTGTTATTGAGTCTTTATTGATATTATTGACTTAATTATGCGTAGATATCATTGTTTCGGAGTCGAATTATAAAGGAAAGACGGTCTTAGAGGGTTGATTGCTATACTTTGGATCGAGGTAAGTGTCTTGCCTAACTTTGGTGAGAGATTAGGTATTGTATGTTATGTGTTTATCATGTTCAATGTATAGGTGAGGTGAGGAGTACCTATACGTTGTGAGTCAAGCATGCCTATGAGTCTATTTTTATAAAAATTCAGTTATTTCTTCAATGTTCATCATACCATGTCATTGCCTCAATTAAGAAGTTGATTGTGGTTGATGTATCAGTTGTAGAGATTACAAAATGTTGGTTCAATTGAGGATCCAAGTATACAGTATATATTGAGTTGTTTGGTTATAGCTGAGACCCTTGTCGGGCATTTATTGAGATATTGAATGATATTTCCCCTTGCCGGGTGATTTGAACTGTAATTTTGCCCACTATGCTGCATTCCTTACCATACACATTGTCTTGCATTGGTGAGGAAGAGTGTAAAGCACGAAGGGTGATGCCGTGCCACGTTTTACATTGATTACATCATGTCATGCATAGTGAGGAAGAGTTTAAAGCACGAAGGGTGATACCGTGCCATGTTTTTACATTGATTAAATCATGTCATGCATTATGAGGAAGAGTGTAAATCACGAAGGGTGATGCCGTGCCATGTTTTTTTTACATTGATTACATCATGTCATGCATAGTGAAGAAGAGAGTAAAAGCACGAAGGGTGATGCCGTGCTATGTTTACATTTATTGCAAGCACGAAGGTTAATGTCGTGCCATGATTACATTGATTACAACATACATTGAGTTGGTGAGGAAGAGAGTAAAAGCACGAAGGGTGATGCCGTGCCATTGTTATCATTCAGACATGTCATTCATACCTTATCAGTTTTCGGTGAATAGTTTCTTTTCTTACTTGATGTTAATTAACTGCGCTATCTTATTGTTTTCCCTTTATCTGCTCCCGTTCCCCGTATCTAATGGTTATCCTTCCTTGCTTTGTTATCCATATTTTGTGTTGTAGAATAGGATAGGTGAACGTCATTTGCTAAGTCTAGCCTCGTTACTACTTCGGCCGAGGTTAGGCTCGGCACTTACTTAGTACATGGGGCCGGTTGTACTGATACTACACTGCACTTCTCTATGTTGTGCAGATTCCGCTTCCGGACCCCGTGGACCGCTCTGAGGGAGTCACCTTTAGTCCCCATCGAGCTTCAAGGTATACCACTAGCGTTCATGGGCCCTGAAGTCTCTCCTGCTATTAGTATCCTATTGTCTTATTTCTCCTTCCGCTCTAAAGACAATACTGTATTTACTTTCAGACTTGTATTTAGTATTCTTATAGACAGTCCGTGAGGTTGTAACACCCCGGGTTTGGGATTTGGCGATGTTGTTATCGTTATCATTTCATTATGCGTTTTTTGCAGTATTATGACATTTCTGCTGTAGAACTTTTGAAGTGGTTTTGGTCATTTTAGTAAAGGTTTGAAAGATAATTGCTCAATTACTGTCAAGTTGATTTAAAAATGTCAAGGTGTTGTGTACGTTGGCTTATTTAGTGGGTTCAATGTTAGACGCAGTCACGTCCTGAAAGGTGGGATTTCGGGTCGTGACAAGTTGGTATCAGAGCTCTAGGTTGCTTAGGTCTCACAACTCACGGACAAACTTGGTAGAGTGTGAGGGATCGGTACGGAGACGTCTCTATTTATCCCAGAGGCTGCAAAGTTAGGATAACTCCACATTTCTTCATCCCTGTCGTGCGATATGAATTCTGAGTACTGATTGAGGTTCCATTCTACTCTCTCACAGATGGCGAGGACGCGTGCTTCCCTTGGTTCCGCTCAGCAACCCGACACTCCTGCTACAGATCCTATGAGGGGTCGAGGTCGAGGACGAGGCCGTGCTAGAGGTCGAGGCCGGGGCAGGGCACAACCTAGAGAAGCAGCCCCGGTGGAGGACCCTCAGGTCGATTCTGACGAGAAGGTCCCAGTTTCGGCAGTGCCAGTTGGACCAGCGCAGGTCCCAGAGGGGTTCATAGCTACCCTAGTGCTTCAGGACGCTCTCGTCCGTCTGGTAGAACTTATGGAGAGTGTGGCTAAGGCTGGTCTTGTTCCTACTGCACCAGCTGGATCTCAGTCTGGGGGAGGGACCCAGACTCCTATTATTAATACCCCAGAGCAGGTTGCCACTCAGTTTCAGACTCCAGCACCTCAGACAGCTGGAGCAGCTCAACCGGGTATTGTGGCACCGACAGCCGAGGGTGCAGCTATGTCAGCAGATGCTTTATGGAGACTGGACAGATTCACCTAGTTATTCACTACTACTTTTACTGGCGCACCGTCAGAGGATCCACAGGATTACTTGGACAACTGTCATGAGGTTCTTCGAAACATAGGAATAGTTGAGTCCAATGGAGTTGACTTCGCCACTATTCGACTATCTAGCGCAGCCAAGACTTGGTGGAGGGACTACTGCTTAGCCAGACCAGTTGGGTCTGCACCTTTGACTTGGGCTCAGTTCACGGAGGTATTTTTGGGGAAGTTACTTCCCATTACGCAACGAGAGAATCTAGGAGGCAGTTTGAGCGCCTCCAGCAGGGATCTATGTATGTTACTCAGTACGAGACCAGGTTCATCGCTCTAGCCAGGCATGCATTGATGATACTCCCCACTGATCGGGAGAGAGTTCGAAGGTTCATTGAGGGATTGGCCCAGCCTATACAATTCCAGATGGCCAGGGAGTCGAGTACTGATATTTTGTTCCAGGATGCAGCCGATGTGGCCAGGAGGATTGAGATGATTTTTTCATAGGGAAAAGAGGCCCCGTCATTTTGGTAGATTCAGTGGAGCCTCATCTAGAGGCAGGGATTCTTTCAGTAGGGGTCATCCACCCCGACCTTTTCAGTCAGCACTCCAGGTATCTCCCCGTGCACCGCCAGCTCATGTTAGTGCACCGCCAGCATCTATCAGTGCACAACCACTCCAGAGTTTTCAGGGAGGTTATTAGGGTCGCCAGGGCAAGTTTTTGAGTCCACAGCCGCAGCAACCGAGATCTTGTTATACTTGTGGTATGCCGGGGCACCTCGCCAGATTTTGCCCTCGATCTTTGAGTGGACCCCAACAGTAGAGTTCCCGTGCGTTGGTTTCCGTAGCAAGTGCACCCTTGCCTCCTCGGCCAGCTAGAGGTGGTGGCCGTGGTTCCAGAGGTAGTGGTCATGTTCATAGAGGTGGAGTTCAGGCCACGAGGGGTAGAGGCCAGGTTGCAGCAGGTAGACCCAAGGATGTTCAGATTGGAGGGGCTCATCCCCGGTGTTATGCTTTTCCTGCTCGTCCTGATGCTGAGGCTTTTGATGCAGTTATTACAGGTACGGTTTTAGTTTGCAGCTGAGAGGCTTTGGTGTTATTTGATCCGAGTTCTACATTCTCCTATGTGTCTTCATATTTTTCCTCTTATCTGAGTATGCCCCGTGATTCTTTGAGTACTGCTGTACATGTGTCTACACCGGTGGGCGATTCTATAGTGGTAGATCCAGTCTACCGTGCTTGCGTAGTAGTTATTGGTGGTCTGGAGACTCAGGTTGATCTTTTGCTTCTCGATATTGTTGACTTTGATGTTATATTAGGGATGGACTGGTTATCCCCTTATTATGCTATTCCGGACTGCCATGCCAAGAAAGTGACCTTAGTCTTGCCAGGAGCACCTCGTTTAGAATGGAGAGGGACTCCTAGTCAGTCTTATGGTAGAGTTATTTCCTATATGAAGGCTTGGCGCATGGTCGAGAAGGGTTGTTTGGCCTATCTGGCCTATTTTCGTGATTCTAGTGTTGAGGTTCCTTCTATAGAGTCTGTGCCCGTGGTTTGTGAGTTTCCGGAGGTATTCCTTGCTGACCTGCCGGGTATGCCACCCGACAGGGATATTGACTTTTGTATTAAGTTAGCTGAGGTCACTCAGCCCATTTCTATTCCCCCGTATCGTATGGCTCTGCCAGAGTTGAAGGAATTAAAGGAACAATTACAGGATTTGTTGGATAAAGGCTTCATCAGGCCTAGTGTTTCTCCTTGGGGTGCTCCAGTATTGTTCGTGAAGAAGCAAGATGGCTCAATGAGGATGTGTATTGACTACCGGTAGTTGAATAAGGTTACTATTACGAACAAGTATCCTTTGCCGAGGATTAATGACTTATTTGATCAACTTCAGGGTGCTACGTTGTTCTCTAAGATAGACTTGAGATCTGGTTATCATCAGCTGAGGATCAGGGCGTCTGATGTGCCTAAGACGACTTTTCGCACTGGTTATGGGCATTATGTGTTCTTGGTCATGTCTTTTGGGTTGACTAATGCCCCCGCTGCTTTCATGGAGTTGATGAATCGGGTATTCAGGCCTTACTTGGACTCGTTCATTATTGTTTTCATTGATGATATTTTGATATACTCTCGCAACCGAGAGGAGCCTGAGGAACACCTTAGAGTCATCCTCTAGACTTTGAGAGATCAGCAGTTGTATGCCAAGTTTTCTAAGTGTGAGTTCTAGTTGAGGTCTATGGCATTCTTGGGTCACGTGGTATCGACATAGGACATTCAGGTGGATCCGAAGAAAGTTTCAACAGTTAGAGAATGGCCTAGGCACACTTCAGCCACAAAGATTCGGAGTTTCATGGGCCTAGCAGGCTATTTTCGCCGGTTCGTGGAAGGGTTTTCATCTATAGCAGCCCTTATGACCAAGTTGACGCAGAAGAGTGTTCAGTTCAGATGCTCAAGACAAGATTGACCACAACACCAGTGTTAGTATTGCCCTCAGGTTCAGGTTCGTATACTGTGTATTGTGATGCTTCACGGGTTGGACTTGGTGCGGTATTGATGCATGAGGGCAATGTGATAGCCTACGCATCTCGTCAGTTGAAGATCCACGAGAAGAACTATCTAGTCCATGATTTGGAGCTTGCAGCTATTGTTCATGCCTTGAATATTTGGAGGCGCTATTTGTATGGGGTACCGTGTGAGGTATTCACTGATCACAAGAGTTTGCAATACTTGTTTAAGCAGAAAGAGTTGAATATCAGGCAGAGGAGGTGGTTAGAGTTGCTGAAAGAGTATGATATTACTATTCTTTATCACCCGGGAAAGGCCAATGTGGTGGCCAATGCCTTTAGCCGGAAGTCAGTATGGGTAGCTTGGCCTATTTATCAGTTGGAGAGCGACCTTTGGCTTTGGATGTTCAGGCGTTAGCCAATCGATTTGTTAGATTAGAGGTTTCTGAGGGTGGCAATGTTTTGGCCCATACCGTCGCTCGTTCTTCATTGTATGATTGTATCCGTTCCAGGAAGTATGATAATCGTCATTTGTGTGCTCTTAGAGATGCGGTCCGGCACGGACGTGCCAAGCAGGTCACAGTCGATGCTGAGGGAGTTTTGAGGTTGCAGGGTCGTATATGTGTTCTCGATGTTGATGGCATTCGTGAGTTGATATTTCAGGAGGCCCATAGTTCCCGGTACTCCATTAATCTGAGCGCCGCGAAGATGTACCAAGACTTGCGGCACCATTATTGGTGGCGTAGAATAAAGAAGGATATTGTGGCTTATGTAGCTCGGTGCTTGAATTGTCAACAGGTTAAGTATGAACACCAGAGACCCGGTGGTTTGATGCAGCAAATTCAGCTTCCTGAGTGGAAGTGGGAGCGTATCATGATGGATTTTGTAGTTGGGCTTCCACGGACTCCGAGGATGGGTGATGTAGTATGGGTTGTTGTAGATAGGCTGACCAAGTCAGCACATTTCATTCCTGTGTCAGTTTCATATTCAGTGGAGAAGTTGGCAAAGATCTGCATGAGAGAGATTGTCAGATTGCATGGCGTGCCCTTATCTATCATATCAGACCGAGGTACTCAATTTACCTCCCATTTTTGGAGAGTATTTCAGAGAGATTTGGGCACACAGATTGAGTTGAGCACAACATTTCATCCTCAGACGAACGGACAGTCTGAGCGTACTATTCAAATTCTGGAGGATATGTTGCGAGCTTGTGTTATTTATTTTGGTGAATCATGGCATCAGTTCTTGCCTTTAGCAGAGTTTGCCTACAACAACAGTTACCAGTCGAGTATTCAGATGGCTCCGTATGAGGCGTTGTATGGTAGACGATGTCGGTCTCCAGTTGGATGGTTTGAGCCCGGAGAGGCTAGATTATTGGGTTCTGAGTTAGTCCAGGATGCCTTGGATAAGGTGAAGATTATTCAGGATAGGCTTCGTACAGCTCAATCCAAGCAAAAGAGTTATGCAGATAGTAGAGTTTGAGATTTGGCTTTCATGGTAGGAGACCAGGTGTTCCTTCGAGTGTCGCCTATGAAGGGCGTGATGAGATTCAGAAAGAAGGGGGAGTTGAGCCCTAGGTATATTGGTCCATTTGAGATATTGGATAAGGTAGGAGAGGTGGCCTACAGACTTGCCTTGCTACCGCATTTATCAGCAGTGCATCCAGTGTTTCACGTATCTATGCTCCGGAGGTATATTGCATATCCATCTCATGTTCTTGACTTCAGCGGTGTCCAGTTGGACAAGGATATAACTTATGAGGAGGAGCCGGTAGCTGTATTAGATAGGCAGGTTCGCCAGTTGAGGTCGAAGAGTTATCCTTCGGTCCGTGTTTAGTGGAGGGGTCAGCCTGCCGAGGCAGCTACCTGGGAGTTCGAGTCCGACATGAGGAGTCGTTATTCCCATCTTTTCTCAGACTCAGGTACTTTTCTATGTCCGTTCGAGGACGAACATTTATTTTAGAGGTGGAGATTGTGATGACCCAAAAGGTCATCCAAAGTAATTCTAGCTAAATCTGTGTCCCGAGGCACTGAAAGCCTCCGTTAATCTTACCTTGATATGCGTGCGCAGCCCGGGCGTGGAGCCAGGAAGTCTTTATGATGAAATTTGATGAAAATGGAGTTTTATGATAATTAAATGAATAAAGTTGACTTTGGTCAACATTTTTGGTAAACAGACCCAGACCCGTGATTTGACGGTCCCGGAGGGTCCGTAGGAAAATATGGGACTTGGGCGTGTGCCCGGAATCGAATTTCGAGGTCCCAAGCCCGAGAAATGAATTTTTAAAGGAAATTGTTTTCTGAAAATAATAAAGGATTTTGAAAATTAATAATTAAGTGAAAGCCGTGTTACCACGCCCGTATTATGGTTCCGGAGCACGGAACAGGTTTCTGATATGTTATTTGTCTTATCTGTGAAATTTTATGTAAAACGGACTTGAAATGACGTGTTTCGGATCAAAATTGGAAAAGTTAAGCTTTATGAAGTTTTAAGAAAATTCTATGAGTTTTAAGGTTTAATTCCTTGTTTTGATGATATTTTGGTTAGTTAAAGGCTTGAATAAGTCCGTAGGATGTTTTGGGAGTTGTATGTGTTTTTGGTTTTGAGCCCCGAGGGCTCGGGTGCGTTTCGGGTAGCTAACGGGGTGTGAAAAGTGCTAAAATCTGGTGTTTTTGAGGATTTGCTGGTGTCTGGTGTAATACCCTTCGCGAACGAGGGCAAGGGCTCGCGAACGCGAAGGGTAAATTATGGTGGCCTGGGTTTTACTCTATGCGAACGCGGGGAGGATGATGCGAACGCGGAGCACTGAGCAGTGCTTTTACACGAACGCGTCTCCAAGGGTGCGAACACGTAGGCTTAGGGTGAGGTCGGGGGGCAGGGTAGGTGTGTTCTTCGCGAACGCGGGCGTAAGCTCACGAACATGGAAGCCTAGGAAGTTATACCTTCGCGAACGTGGCCCTGACTCCTTGAACGCGTAGGTCCCAGCTGCTAACCCTTCGCGAACGCGAAGGGCAATTTTGCCCAGTGATTTTAAAATGTCAAAAACAGAAACATTATGAGATTTAACCCCCTTCTTCTCAAACCTCTTCTTCCCCTCTTCCCCTTAGGCGATTTGGAAGATTTCCATCACCATAGCTCCATAGGTAAGTGATTCCAACTCTATTTTCTTCCATTTATCTTCAACAACCACTAGAATCTAGGCCTAAAAATCCTAAAATCAAGGTAGAAATTAGGGGTTTTGGGTAGAGTTAGGTTTTTAGGAATTTTGGGTAATTCAACCCCAACTTGGGGTCGGATTTCAAAACAAATTATATATTCTAACTCGTGGGGGATTGGGTGATCGGGTTTGGTCCGAGTCTCGTGTTTGGACCAAGAGGGGCCGGGGTCGAATTTTGGTATTTTTTGAAGAATGCTAGAAATTGAATATCTAGGCTATGGGATTGTGTTATTGAGTCTTTATTGATATTATTGAATTAATTATTCCTAGATATCATTGTTTCGGAGTCGGATTATAAAAGAAAGACGGTCTTAGAGGGTTGATTGCTATACTTTGGACCCAGGTAAGTGTCTTGCCTAACTTTTGTGAGGGATTAGGTATTATATGTTATGTGTTATGTGTTTATCATGTTCAATGTATAGGTGAGGTTACGAGTACCTATACGTTGTGAGTCAAGCATGCCTGTGAGTCTATTTTGATAAAAAATCAGTTATTTCTTCAATATTCATCATACCATGTCATTGCCTCTACTTAAGAAGTTGATTGTGGTTGATGTATCAATTGTAGAGATTACGAAATGTTGGTTCAATTGAGGATCCACGTATACGGTATATATATTGAGTTGTTTGGTTATAGCTGAGACCCTAGTCGGGCATTTATTGAGATATTGACTGATATTTCCCCTTGCCGGGTGATTTGAACTGTATTTTTGCCCACTATGCTGCATTCCTTACCATATATATTTTCTTGCATTGGTGAAGAAGAGTGTAAAGCATGAAGGGTGATGCCGTCCCATGGTTTTACATTGATTACATCATGTCATGCATAGTGAGGAAGAGTGTAAAGCACGAAGGGTGATGTTGTGCCATGTTTTTACATTGATTACATCATGTCAAGCATAGTGAGGAAGAGTGTAAACCACGAAGGGTGATGTCGTGACATGTTTTTACATTGATTACATCATGTCATGCATAGTGAGGAAGAGTGTAAAACACGAAGGGTGATGACGTGCCATGTTTTTTTTACATTGATTACATCATATCATGCATAGTGAGGAAGAGAGTAAAAGCACGAAGGTGATGCCGTGCTATGGTTACATTTATTGCAAGCACGAAGGTTAATGCCGTGCCATGATTACATTGATTACAACATACATTGCATTGGTGAGGAAGAGAGTAAAAGCACGAAGGGTGATGCCGTGCCATTGTTATCATTCAGACATGTCATTCATACCTTATCAGTTTTCGGTGAATTGTTTCTTTTCTTACTTGATGTTAATTAACTCCGCTATCTTATTGTTTTCCCTTTATCTGCTCCCGTTCCCCGTATCTGATGGTTATCCTTCCTTGCTTTGTTATCTGTATTTTGTGTTGTAGAATAGGACAGGTGAACGTCAATTACTAAGTCTAGCCTCATTACTACTTCGGCCGAGGTTAGGCTCGGCACTTACTCAGTACATGGGGCCGGTTGTACTGATACTACACTGCACTTCTCTATGTTGTGCAGATCTCACTTCCGAACCCCGTGGACCGCTCTGAGGGAGTCACCTTCAGTCCACATCGAGCTTCAAGGTATACCACTGGCGTTCGTGGGCCCTGGAGTCTCTCCTTCTATTAGTATCCTATTGTCTTATTTTGCCTTCCGCTCTAAAGACAATATTGTATTTCTTTTCAGACTTGTATTTAGTATTCTTATAGACAGTCCGGGAGGTTGTACACCCCGGTTTTGGGATTTGGCAATGTTGTTATAGTTATCATTTCAATATGCATTTTTCGGAGTATTATTACATTTCTGCTGTAGAACATTTGAAGTGGTTTTGGTCATTTCAGTAATGGTTTGAAAGATAATTGCTCTATTACTGTCAAGTTGTTTTAAAAATGTTAAGGTGTTGTGTACGTTGACTTGTCTAGCGGGTTCAACGTTAGACACAGTCACGACCTAAAAGGTGGGATTTCTGGTCGTGACAGAAATATCACACGTGTGAAGCCTAATTTTCACCAATACACAGCTAACTCACTGAAACGGACTGCATACTCTGACACAGTCTTAGCACCCTGGCGCAACTGCTCAAACTCTGCGCGCCAAGAATCCCCGAGGCTCTGAGGGACATACTCTCGTAGAAACATCTCTATAAACTGAGTCCAAGTAAGCGAATCTGCCTCTTCCGGACTACGCAGCTCATAGGCACGCCACCACTGATATGCCGCTCCCCTCAGCTGGAAAGCGGTGAAAGAAACCCCACCCGTCTCCACAATGCCCATAGTGCGGAGAATACGGTGACACTCCTCAAGAAGACCTAGAGCGTCATCTGAAGCTAGTTCGCTGAAAGTAGGTGGGTGGTACTTCTTGTACCTCTCAAGTCTGAGCTACTCTACCTCAGAAGCAGCTACCCTAGCCTTATGCTAAGCCGAAATCAATGGGGGCATATGAATGTACTCTAGAGCCTGATCAACATGGACCCTCTGCTCAGGAGTGTGATTTTTTTGATAACTACTATTCCTTATCTTTGATTAGTTTTAAAATATTAATAAAGAAGTGAAATTCAGGTAGCCAACAAACTAGATTACTAAAATATTCCTATATTAGGGATACATTCGTTTTCCCAAAGAATACATGAAATTGGTCACTTGCTTCAAGTCAGATAGAACAATATCTTTTCTTTTTAATCAGTCTCAAAACGAAGTAAAATTTTAACTAAATGTAACGTGCAATCCTTAACTCAAATTAGCATTCAATACATATTAGTGTTGCTTCCTTTCGTGGTTCGAGCAGATCTAGATTAGTCCTCAATTCGTTGTCGTTTGCTTTCTCCATGACTATTATAAACCTTATGCTTGGTTCGCCAATTTCCACAGGTATTAAGGCTTCTGAGCCATAGACAAGTGCGAACCAAGTTTCTCCCGTGGCTATTTTTGAAGTTGTTCTGTATGCCCATAGTACCGCTGGTAACTCATTAGGCCAATTTTCTTTTGCTTTATCTAGCCGCTTATTTAGGTTGTTGATGATGATTTTATTCGTTGACTCCGCTCTAGTTGGATGGCCTCTACCTTAGTAGCCTGACCTCCACCTTTAACAGCCTGACCTCTAACTCTAACGGCCTGACCTCCACCTCTGGCTGTCTAACCCCTGCCTCTTGTATGCTGAGTGGGCGGTGGTGCAACCATTGTCGGAATCATTGCACGAGAAATCTGATGTGGCATGGCGCCCAATAATCTCGGACAGGTCCTCCTGATATGCCCAAAACTACCACACTCAAAACATCCATCTTAGTGTTGTGGCTGTGAAATTGAGACTGACCCGAACGAGCCGGATAACCACGGTAATAACTCTGAACCAGAGGCGAACTGATAGGGGCTGATGGTGCACTGTAGGCTTGCTGGCCAAAATGAGGCACATAAGGACCACGACTCCCTGAACAATTGTGGGATACCTGAAGCGCCAAGTGGAATGGCTTGTGAGGATGGCCCCTACCAAAAATACCCCTGCCTCCAGAGGAGGCACCACTGAAACCAACGGAATGGCGAGGCTTCTTATCAGACCCCTTCCCTCTCTCCTGTGTAAGAACCACCTCGACCCGCCTAGTGACATTAGCAGCCGTCTGAAAAGAAATCTCGCCCCCAATCTCCTTCGCCATCTAAAGCATGATAGGGTGAGCGGGTACATCAATAAACCTCCTCATCCTCTCCCTCTCAGTAGGAATCAACATAGGAACGTGACGGTATAGATCTACAAAACGCGTCTCATTCTGTGTAACAGTCATACTGCTCTGCTGGAGACGCTCTAACTACCGACGGTAATCATCTCTTAATTTGATAGGAATGAACTTCTCTAGAAATAGCTGAGAGAACTGGTCCCGAGTAAGAGCAGGAGACCCAGCTGGTATGGTCAACGCATAGTCCCTCCACTATTTCTTAGCGGAACCCGTCATCTGAAATACAGCAAAATCGACCCCATTGGTCTCAACTATACCCATGTTCCGCAGCACCTCATGGCAACTGTCAAGATAATCATGTGGGTCCTTTGAAGGTGCACCACTAAAGTGAACTGGAAAGAGCTTAGTAAACTTGTCCAATCTCCATAAAGCTTTAGAACACATGGCGGGTACATCATCGGCATGTGCCGCAATAACTGGCTTAACTACCCTAACTGGAAGAGCTTCTAGAGTTTGATACTGGGAAGCCTTCTGCTCCAGAGTGTGAGTAGCGGGAGTATGTTCTACTCCCCAAGCCTGAGATATGGTTGGTTCCATAGGAAATGTACCGACCTGGACCACACTCTCCATAAGGCCCACAAAATGGACTAGAGCGTCATGAAGAGCTGGGGTGGCGATGAACCCCTCTAAGACCTGAGCTGGTCCAATAGGTACAGTCTAAGCTAGAACCTCCTCATCAAACTCCACTTGAGGCTCCACTGTTGGTGCTCCTGATCGAGCTCTAGGCTGAGCTCTACCTCTGCCTCGGCCTCGTCATCGACCTCTACCCCTCGTAGGAGCTGCTGCTGGGGGATCCAGGTGTTGTCCAGCTGAAGATGTGGTGCGTGTTCTCGCCATTTGTGAGAGATCAATAATATAAGAGTTCAATCACTAATGGTAGAAATAAAATCGCACGACAGAGAAGAATATAAGTGAAATTTTTCCTAACTCCATAGTATCGCACCTCCTTTTTTCCCTTCACGAGGAGATCGGGTCCAGGACATTTGGGTCAAGGCAACTCTTTCCTTTTTGGGAAAGGGGTTTGCATATTTGGAGAGTCGCCACCTAATTATTTTAACAGTGCGTTAGGGAACCTAAGGGGTTCATTTACAAACTACGTTGCTAACCAGAGATAGGGTAAGGGCTTGAAATTATCCCAATGGGAAGGTGTTAGGCACCCCTCAGGATCCACAAGTGTGGTTCCCGGCCAAATGGTTTCGTGAATTTGTACAGTTTAACAAATAACAAGTAAGGGTCTCAAGTAAGAGGGGATTTTAAATATTAAGCAAGCAAGTGTTTGGAAAATATTTATAGAACGACTAAGTTTGAAAAGAGTTATAATCTAACATTTAAAGGAAGGGATGTCCTAGGTTTGAAATAATATGGATCACATCAATACAATACCCGGTATGACACTCCTCAGAGAGGGGCTACACGTGGTATTGGCGCATCGATCATCATATCCATATTCTACCCTTCCCCACCCCGTGAAGGTAATTAAAGCGTGTTTTGGTCATGAACTCTATTGCGTGCTATTACCCGTCCCATCCTATCAGTCCTATAGGAGGTTAGGACTACTATCCTAATGGGAAGTACTAGGCAGACCCTCAGGTTTAAAGGTAAAATTCTAAAGCGACAAGTAAAAAACATATTGGACTGCAGTAAATGGGAACACATAAGGCATATAAGAGGCTCAAATTTACGTCCACATATTATGCACATAATTAGCATGACTCAAACATATATAAGGGCATTATTGTTAATTGAGGTCCTGAGACATGATGTCTAGGTGAATTCAGAGAATAAACAGTCTGTTATTGCTTGGGGTTCCTGATTAGTTTGCCTATTGATTAAAAGAACCTGTTAACATTAAACAACACACACAAAAGAAGCAGGTTTCCAGATTTTTATCACCTAAGGCTTGCCTTGGCGTGGGACAGTGTTGGTTTCCAAGATTATTTAAAAGAACTATTGTAATTTTTTTTTTACCTAAACATGCTATTCTAGGTTATTCACAACACAGAAATTATTACTAATTTACGAGAATTAAGTGAGATTGTTCATACTTCTTATGGGCATCAATAATTAGACTAAGTGTACTTGGGCGATTAGGACCTTACAACATGATATCTAATGCACATGTAGAGATGCATATACCGAATCCCTAAGCATGGTTTCTAAATGCGGAATGATGCATAGAGTGCTGGGGGATCTCCCAGAATACGTCTGTAGTCCTAATCTAATTAACGATGCAAAATAATTGACTAATAATCAATTTAAACAGGTCATCAAATCGCAGATAGGGAAAAACAATAAACTAACTAAACATGGCGCACAAAGCGTCAGATAGGTAATTAATATTAAACAGGTAAGCATGCTTTCCTAATCTAAGCTAAACAATTTAACACGTTAAAGCAATGTCATAGGAAAGTGGGATTTTTGCAATAATGTCCTGTGTACATACACGTCTCCTCACGTACACGGCGCCCACATAACAATAAATGTCTGAACAACCTAAAGGGAAGTCCCCAACACAGAGTTAGGAAAGCCACTTACCTCGACTGCTCAAATCAAATTGTCACGAGTACCCGACTCCAAATGGCCCAAATCTATTCAATTCAATTGCATAATGTTAATATAACTTCAAGTAGTTAATCTAACTAATTAATTCGAAGCTAATATGCGAAATTAGGAAAATCGCCCCAAAAGTCCCCTGGGCCCACGTCTCAGAATCAAGTAAAAGTTACCAACTTAGGACACCAATTCACTCACGAACACACTCGAACCAAAATCATCAAAATCCGATGTCAAATGCCCATTAAATTCTCAAATTTTTAATTGGAGAACTTTTCTCCCATTTTTCTATTTTTTCCACTCATATTCCTTGATTAGATTGAAGAACTTGATATAGATTGATGAAATACAGATGAAATAGGATTAGGACTCGTTACCTACTGATCTCCTCTTCAAAATCCACACAAGATCGCCTATTCCCGTGCTCCATTGATTTTAGAAGTTATGAAATTCAAACCCTCGACTTGTCTATTTCTGACCAGCGATTTGCGCTTCTGCAGTTAATAGAGCTGCACCTACGGCTGGGGTTTCGCATATGCAGAAATACATTAAATGTCCTAGTTTTGCACCTGCGCTTCTTTCTCCACTGATGCGGTTCCGCTTCTGCGGTCCTTGAGCCGCATCTGCGGCCGCTGGCCCTCATGCCTAAGTCCCATTTTATTCCTGTTGAGCATCCAAAACACACCCGAGGCCCCCGGGACCTCAACAAAACCTACCAACCAGTCATATAACATCATTCTTACTATGTCGAGCCTTCAAACCACATCACATAACACCAAAAACACGAATTAAACATGAATTCAAGCTTAAGAACTTAGCAGTTTTTCGAAATCCACAAACGATGCCGAAATACGTCAAACCTATTCCGAATGACCTCAAATTTGACACACATGTCACAAATGACAATACGAACCTACAGCCACTCTCGAAATTCAATTCCGAGTCTGATATAAAAAATTCATCTATCGGCCGAAATCATCGAAAATCTAACTTTCGCCAATTCAAGCTTAAATCTACTACAGACCTGGAAAACACATTCTGGACGTGCTCCTAAACCCAAAATCACTCAATGGAGCTAACAATGTCGGCAAATTTCCATTCTGGATCCGTCTTCATGTTGTTCCGACTACAATCCGACTTCTAAGGCTTAAACTCATAATTAGGGACTATGTGTCCCAAAATCTCCGAATTGCATAATTAATCACTCCGAGAAGTCCCAAAAGCAGAAACAAATGTGGGGAAAGCAGTTATTAGGGGTTCGAGGCTCAAACTCTCAAAACGATCGACCGAGTCATTACAATATTATAACATATTAAAATTATAAATTTTAAAAATATTTTTTTTAAACTTTATAGCAAGTTAAATTATATTACATCAATTGAAACGAGAAACATATTTTCCTTAGTATTTACATCCTCTTCATCGAGTCTCACACTCTCACATGATCGTACCCAAAGTCTTCAAAATATATGTAATAACATTCGTCTTCGCTAAGTAGAAGACCAATAATAGTAACTTATATGTGTATGGGTCAAAATCCGCCTCAAGGAAATTTGACATGAAGTGATATTGCAAAAAATAATTTGGCCGAGATCGACTAGTAAACAATGGGGCTCATAGTCGAGCAGTAATAGTGTCTGAGGTCAAGTATCAAGAGTAGCAATAACGACTAGTTTAGTAATAAAATCTTTAGGAGAATATCCCATCGAATATTCTCTGTATTTTTACTTTTAGGGTTGATTGGGGGTATGTCCCATATAAATAGAAAAAGAGATAAGGTGAAAGGCACATAATATCCATTTGATAAGAACATTTTTTTAGAAGAAGAATCTCTCTAGAAAGGATACAAATATTGCCTTTTCATTAAGATTCTATCATCCATTGTTCAATACCTTTCCACCTAATCCGAGAATATATCTAACGTTCTAGTATTAACTGTCATTCATCTTTATCAGAAAGGCGAATCATCCACCCCATTCATGCGGCTAAAATCGAGGAGGCCGATGTTTACGCTCGTTGCGCTATTCGGCGCCTCATTTACAAAGGATCCCTGATACAGTTTAAGATCGGCCACGAGCCTACACCACGGTCTCCCCCGAGGAATCATAGACCCCGGGCTGACAGGTTGGGACAACACGAAGATCGAAACGAACAACTCTGCAGTAAAGTACATCTCCATGCGCAGGCAATCACGGATCAAATCAATCATAGATCCTTGTAATAAATGCTAGACGTACTATTTTTGTTCTCTCCCTCCTATTTAAGGGGGGACCCTTATTGTTATACGAACATTAAATATAAGATGAGATATAAGAACATTCTCTGCTTTACTACCAAACATCCTCTATTCTTCTTTATTAGCTCATTTATTTGTATTTATTGCTTTCTTTTACTTGTTCTTCATTTATAGCCCATCATTGATCATAAATAGCGTACCTCAAGGCTTGCGAGTCCGTTATATCTTCGTCGACCACTCGACCTAGGCCCGAGCCTCGATCTCAGGGACTCCCGAGGTTGACATCGAGCCTTCGACTTAAGGCACTCTTGTTTGCTTTCCTTTAGATTCTGATAGTTTTTCTAACTGTTTCGCACAAACACATCTAGCTATAATCACTCAATAATCAGTATTAAGATAAATCACGTATTTTTAGAGCCACAAACTAAATTTAATTGTAGTTACCATTTTCATGGTAAACATCAATATTGGGTGAATCATGCTCTCTATTTACATCAATGACATTTATTTGTGATTTATTGATTGACATTTGTCTCTCATTACTTAAACCATTTGAAATATTAAGTGCAAACAACATTTAATCTCGTGCGCTATTCTACGTTATTTGGTTTAACCGACTATAGACCTGAGGTTATAACCACTAGCTAGGATTAATCCCTCGTTACATAAAATTAATTGGTTTAATCATAGGTTTACACTTTTGGGTCAAACAATTTGGCGCCGTCTGTGGGGATTTCCTAGTTAATTTTTTAGTTTCTTCTAGATCTATAACTGGCACAGTTCACAGAAAAAAAAGAAGCAAAATCCCTATTTCCTTGTACCACTTGTTAACAACACGACAGAGGTCCAATAATTACTAAAGAAAACCAAGAAACGTGCAGAAGCTAAAAGAAAATAAAGAAACAAAAAAAGACGGAAAATTAAAGATAGATTGAATTCAAGAAAGAGTTTCTTGAATTCAATAAGTCAATTATTGAAGTTGTATCATAACAACAACAATTAGCTAACGAAGAACTAATCGCCTTTGGTAGAGATTTAAAAACAAGAGATAGACTGTGAAACCCGACCCTTTAGAGTAACAAGAAAAACAATAAGCCTAAACTATCACCTTTCTTGAATACCTAGAAGTGATATAAGATTTCGAAAGAATTTAATCTTACCACCTTAAGTTGAGTTTGAAGGTTAAAGAATAAATCCAAGAGTAGCAACAGACAAGAGTCCAAGAAAAATCTCACAATTTTTATTGATAATAGTCTATAATAATCTAAGTCTGAAAATAAAGAATACACCCCTTTATATAGAGAGGGGTCACGAAATTATACTAAGAAAAAAAGAAAATAAAGTCCTAAACTACTTTGGACAACAAGTCCAACTACCTTAGGAAAAGGAAAATACTAGGAAGCAAAAACCAAGTCCTTCTTGGAAAGTAATTCCAAAAATCATAGTAAAAGGAAAACATAACCTTAACTAACTAGGAAAGAAATAAATATAATGTTATGAATAAACCCCAGCCCAAAGTCATACCAATAGCTATTGGGTTGAGACGAGCTATTGGGATGAGAATAAATAATTGGGCCATGTTAATTTGGGATCCAAGTGGAATGGTGGGCGTAATGGTACTGTTAAAAGGGACGATGGTCTGAGATTGTGGGGATATGCCTATTGTTGAAGAAGAAAATGTATGTTCCTCTCTTCTCTTTGCTCTGCATCTAAGCTTCTCATCTCCTTTCTTCTATGGTGTATTTCTGTCCTTTCATCCCTCTCTGTTATCTCTCAATTATCCTTTACTATTTTATTGTAATTTCCAGTATTTGTAAGTCCGTTCAGTGAATCAATATAGCTAGTTGGTTTGGTTATTATTTGGTTTGTTACATTGGAACTTTCATCCATCAGACTCTAACGACGAAGATGTTTCCACCTAGATTCAGTGGCGATGGCAATCCGGATAGCTGAATTTTTCGGGCCGAGTTGTATTTCACATACCTCGGCTTCTCAGATAAGGACTGGATACCTCTTCCTTACTTATACTTTGATGATGAAGCTCTTTCTTGGTTCACTTGGTTGCATCAAAACAAACAATTCTTTGGTTGGATGCATTTTAAAGAAAAATTGCGTATACGATTTCGACCACGTACATTCACAGATTCGGTGAGTAAGGAAGATACTTCACGAGCCTGTGTTGACTATGTGAGTTACGCCGCATTGGTTCCACAAGCGACCTCTGTATAACCATTTGCAACTCTGATCCATGTCTCAAACTCGTCTGACTTGGAAGCCGCCTTCAATGGTGGAAACTCAGAGGCATCCAATGTGTTCGATAAATTGTCCAATAGAGCTGACGAGCGTGATTCTCTCGAATTGCCATCTTCAGTTCTGTCTCCTAAAATCCAGGTTGCTGCGGACTCTATTGAAATTGAACCTATAGATTATACAGATATTGACACTACAACTTTACCAAACAATGAAGACAAAGTGCTTGACAAAAAATCAGAAGGAACTGACTCAGTTGTGCTATATCAATTTTCACATGATGATTCATTACCAGTTTATTATGACTACTCGCCCTTGCTTTTATCCTGTGTTGAGAATACAAACACACAAATTGTCTCCCCTGTGACTAGCTTCGCTTTGGAAGTAGGAAAAATAAGCCATGTGAACAAGGTGTTCACTGAAATTCCCAAAAAAGATTCTTTATAGTTCCTCGATCATGTTTCATATAAGAAATCATGGTTGATTCCTTTTCTGGCTTGCTACGAGTATGTACAACAACATGGTAAGAAGTTCAAAATAGTTAATGAGGTTTCAATTGTTGAGAAGTCTATCTTAGATGACATTTTATTTGTTGAGTCTAAAAATCCAAATTGGGACGAAGCGTTTGCGTTGGTAATTAAGCAACCTTTACTACGAGATTCTCAACTTGTAGTTTTGAGTTGCATAATACTAAATGGTTGTAACAATTTGCCTTCTAATACTAAGAAAGCAATTTTGAATTTGGTTGAGAAGAATAATGTGATGGTGGTACTGGTATCTCTAAATTACTATGAGATAATGACAGACATTTATGGAATTACACCAGATGAAGCAGGAAAGCTCGTAATGTGCACGCCTATTTTTATATATTCCATTGTTGGGTGGGCATTATTCAGTTCATGTGCTTGTAGGAGGGCATGTTTCTTTGTTCTTGCACTTATCTTCAATTGACATTTATTTCCAACTACTTACTTCAGACTTAACTTTCCATTTGACCCTGGTTCACGTTTGCATCCCTCATACTGGCGCAATGAGGTCGAGAGTGTTGGTATAGGTGTCATATCTAATAACACCGCATTAGAGTTTTTCATTAATATTGCCTTTTTTTTGGGTGTTATTTACTACCGTTGGTAAAGCTGGTGTGTGTTTTACGTTGTGTATTGCTGTGGCCGTGTGAAGACCCGACCGATCATTTTGGGAATTTAAGCTCCGTTCAGTGGTGTAAAGTCATAAACAGCTTCACGTTGTGTATATCGACCTGCGTGCGTGGTTAGATTCAGTTATCGGGTAAATCAGAGTCGAGTTGGAAGAAAAATTTCAGTTTTGGAAGCTTAAGTGATGAGAGTTGATCGGAGGTTTGACTTTTGTGTAAACAGCCTCGAAATGAGTTTTGGCTAATGTCAACAGCTTCGTATGATGATTTTGGACTTAGGCGCGTGTCCGGAATTGGTTTTGGATGCCCGTAGAGTGATTTGAGGTATTTTGGCAAAAGTTAGAATTTCGGCGATTTTGGCCGATAGGTGAGATTTTGATATCGGGCTCGGAATGGAATTCCGAGAGTGGCTGTAGGTTTGTTATGTTATTTGGGACTTGTATGCAAAATTTCACGTCATTCCAGGTTGATTTGATAGGTTTCGACGCGAGTGTTGATATTTGAAGTTTTGAAAATTCATAAGTTTGATTTTTGGTTTGATTCATTGTTTTAGTGTTGTTTTATGTGTTTTGAAACCTCGAGCGAGTCCGTGTTAGGTTATATGACTTGTGTGTGTGGTTGGACGGGGTCCCGGGGACCTCGGGTGTGTTTCGGATGGGTGTCGGGTCAACTTTCTCTCTTCTTACACTACTGTACCTGTCTGTTGTTTCTCTCTTCTATGCGATCGCATAAGCATAGCTGCGATCGCATAGTGTGAATTTGAATCGCCCAAGTTTCTTCTATGCGATCGCACAGGAGGAGCCACGATCGCATAGTACTATACTGACCCCTCCAGCTTTCCTTCTATGCGATCACATAGAGTTAATCGCGATCGCATAGTGTTACCTTTGACCCCAATTTTTTTTCCTTCACTGCGATCGCACAACTTCATCCGCGATCGCAGAAGCCTACATCCCCCTTCTACGCGTTTGCATTCCCACTGTCGCGAACGCACAGTGCAAATTGGCCAGCAACATTTTTCTTCTATGCGATCACATTGTTTTGCCCGCTATCGCATAACATGTTTTGGTCAGTGACATCCTTTCTTCTATGCGATTGCATTGTTTGGTCCGCGATCGCAATGCACAAAATACCTGGGCAGAATATAAGTTCTCAAAAATCGGGGTTTCACCATTTTTAACACATTTTGAGTTCTAGAGCTCGGTTTTGGGCGATTCTTCGAAGGTTTTTCACACAATTCGAATGGGTAAGTGTTCTTTAACTAGAATTGATTATATTGCACGAATTAGTTCTTGTTTTTATCATTTAATTGTGTTTTGGGTTGAGGGAATTTTGAAAGAAAATTTCTAAAATGAAATTTATGATTTGAATGAGCAAATGACATCGAAATTTGATAAATTTAGTATGGGTGAACTCATATCAGAATGGGTAATCGGAATTTGTAAAATTTGTCGGGTTCCGAGGTGCTGGCCGGGGGGTCGACTTTTGGGTCGATTTTTATAAATTAGTAAAGATTGAACTTCATTATTCGGAATCATTCCTTATACGTGTTATGTGCATTTTGAAGTTGTTCTAGTTGGTTTTGGAGCCGTCCGGAGGTCTTTCCGCCCGAGAAGTCTACTTTTGAGTATTCCGGTTGTCGTCTTTGAGGTAAGTATCTTGCCTAACCTTTTGTGGGGGAACTCCCCCCTCAGGGTTGAGTCTTATTTGTTGACTGTAGTCCGCGTATGCGAGGTGACGAGTGTGTACTCGGACTTATTTACTAATAGATTGACCTTTTAGGATTCGTAGGTCCTTATGTTACCTGTGTATGAGTTGTAATTGTTATAATTGAATCCTTGGTTGTTTACTTCATCCTTTCCTGCTTAAATTAGAATTACTTGCTTTTGGATTCCTTCGTTGGCTATTTGATCTTAAATGACTTAACTGAATATTTTACTGCTCTCACCTTCATGCTATATTTTCTTTATAAAACTGCTCAAGTGGATGTATTAGTGTTATCTAGCTTTATAGTTTTGTAGTCGTATTTAGAACAGTCGTTCGTTAGAGTCAAGCATGCCCGTGAGTCTTACATTGTGATTTATATGACTTTTTCTCTTATGTGCTACTTGGGACTAATTGATAAATAATTATGTTGCAGATGTCTTCTTGATGTTGCCTATTACTGGGCCTTCGTTTGAGCTGAGTTTTATTCCGTAAAGTTAATTGCTTAGGCAAGATTGGTTATAGTTGTTTTTCCCTTGCCGGGATGGTATTGTTTTTCATTGTTGACTCCCTTGCCGGGATGGTGTATTTTCTATTATTGCCTTGCTGTTATGATATTGTTTGCATTGTTGATTCCCTTGCTGGGACATTGTGATTTATGGTTCCTATAGTTGATGTGTTTCGTCGATTTGTTGTGTATTTACTTATCTATGCACGAGGGGACATTCCGTGCCGAGTGATTGTGAGGTTATGCGCGAGGGGACATTCTGTGCCTAGTGTTTATTATTTATGCACGAGGGGACATTCCGTGCCGAGTGTTTATTTATTATTTATGCACGAGGGGACATTCCATGCCGAGTGATTATTATTATTTATGCACGAGGGGACATTCCGTGCCGAATGTTCAATTATTTATACACGAGGGGACATTCCGTGTTGGGTGATTGTGAGGTTATGCACGAGGTGACATTCCGTGCCGAGTGATTGTGAGGGTATGCACGAGGGGACATGCCGTGCACTTGTCTTTGCATTATATTTTCCGTGTTCTTGTTTGATATTTACTACATTTGTTTAAGAATTAATATTCCATTGTTTAAACCCGGATATTCACACTAATCTCCTACTATATTTATTGACAAGACAAGTTTTGAGTACGGACTGAGTTCCGACAGATTTTACCTTGAGGAGATCATGATTACGAGATTTTACTGGAGAAGTATTATTGAAAAGTAATGGTTTTCGAAATGATTATATCTGAAGGCTTTTACATCTAAAATATATTTGAAAAGCACTAATCTTTCATAAAATGATACTTTGAAGTCTTTATTTGGAAAGTATCTTTGGAAACTTCGTAAATTGAAAGAAAACTATGTTTTAGGTAATCCTCACTAGTACATATACTTATATATTTTGGAGAAAGTATGTTTTCAAAGGAAATCTCTCTACATTAAAATGATTCTATTTGCAAAGCTTTTCATATGATCTGTTGTTTAAGGGTTTCCACCATTTTATGGAATTTAATGGCTAAGGCTCGATGTGAGTAAATAGATATAGAGTTGAGTTGTGGGGTTCTCTATTGCATCGTGGTTCTTTATGGGTGGCTTGTTTTGCTATCCCTCTTCCTGTGTATTTCATGTTGTTTCGTGGTTATTTTTCTGTAATTTTCTTCTGTATTATATTGTCATTGTTGTAAATTATCCCGTGATGTTCTTAGATATATGTGTTGTTTGATTTCTTATATATTTATGCTAGTTACTTCTTGTAGACCAGTGGTGTCTTGACTAGTCCTCGTCACTACTCCACCGAGGTTAGTCTTGATACTTACTGGGCACCGTTGTGGTGTGCTCATACTACTCTTCTGTGCATTTTTGTTTGCACAGATCCATATTTTGATTGTTAGTAACTGCGCGGATGATTGCTGAGGAGACTCAAGGTAACCTGCTGCTGCGTTCGCCGGCTTCAGAGTCACCTTCCTATAAGTGGTATTCATACACTGTTGTATTTATTTCTGAACAGTTGTATTTAGAAGTTGTAGAACATTCGTAGAGCTTATGACTTATATTACCGGGTTTTGGGAAAACAATGTGAATTATGTCAAGGTTTCTACATTGAGACTGTTAGTTTCCCTTACTTATTGTTGTTATTATTAACTGTTAGTCTTACCTAGTCTCTAGGACTAGGTGCCATCACGATACCCAATGGAGGGAAATTTGGGTCATGACAGGCCGAGAATGTAACGACCCGACCGGTCGTTTTGAGATCTGGCATGTCGTTTAGCGGTTGGAATCCATGAACAATCATATCAAGTTTATTGACTTGTGCGTATGGTCGGAGTTGAATTTCGGGAAGTTCGGAGTCAAATTGGAAAGAAGGTTCTCATTTCGGAAGCCTTAAGTTGAAGAAATTGACTAAGACTGGAATTTGGAGTAAACGCCCTCGGAATCGGGATCTGAAGGTTCCAGTAGGTTCGTATGATGATTTCGTACTTGGGCGTATGTCTGAATCGGGTTTTAGATAACCAGGGAGCATTTCGGCGTATATTGTGGAAGTTAGCATTTTGAAGGAATTCCCTAAGTTTGGGTTGAAAGGCAGTTCTGTGTTATTGGTGTCCATTTGGGATTCTGAGTCTAGGAATAGCTTTGCATGGTGATTCTGGAGTTGGGAGCGCAATCAGAAGTGAATTCGGATGTCCGTAGGTTATTTTGAAGTCATTTGGCTAAGGATTGAAATTTGAAGGTTTTTGAGAAATCTGACCGGAAGTGGAAATTTTGATATCAGAGTCGGAATGCGATTCCGAAAGTTGGAGCAGGTCCGTAATGTTGAATATGACTTGTGTGGAAAATTTGGGGTCAATCAGACATGATTTGATAGGTTTCGGCATCGGATGCGAAAGTTTGAGATTTCAAAATTCATGAAGTTTAATGTTAGTGCGAATCGTGATTTCAGCGTTGTTTGATGTGATTTGAAGCCTCGAGAAAGTTTGTGGTATGTTATGGGATTGAGTCGTGTGTTTGGACAGGGTCCCGAGGGCCTCGGGTGCATTTCGGGGTGAGTTCAGGTCATTTTTCTCTGATTTGCTGTTGCTATTTTCTGGTGTCTCTAGTATGCTATGCGATCGCAGCCTTAGCTGTGCGATCGCGGAGAAGAAAATGGGAGGGGTGATTTTTGGTCTGTGCGATCGCGACTCCAATTGTGTGATCGCAGAGAAGAGAGTTGAGGGTGCATGGAGTTGGCCTGTGCGATCGCGGTGCCAGTGGCCTGTGCGATCGCGGGCATATTTGTGCGATCGCATAGGTGTTGGATCTGGGCAGTGTTTTATTTTAAACGGGTTTTTGGCGTTTCTCTCATACTTTTCATTTGGTTGGGAAATTTTGGAGGATTTCAAAGGGGGATTTTCACCGAGTATCAAGAGGTAAGTGATTCCTTCTCATTTCCAAGTTAACTACAAGATCATTACATAGATTTGATAAGGGAAATTGTGGGAAAATTAGGGTTTTTGAAGAAAACCTTGAAATTTGGTAAATTGGATTTTTACCACGATTTGAGCATGAATATTTGAGTAAATTGTATATTTGAACTAGAAAGATATGGGTAGAGTTTATCTTCGAGAAATTTCGGAATCCGGGCACGTAGGCCCGAGAGAATTTTGGTCAATTCATTGAGCGGAGTTGGGAAATTATATAATCTGAATTTTTAGCAAACATTTGGGTATATTTTCATTGGTTTATCGTTATTTGGGTAGTTTTGGAGCGTTGTACATCATTTGGAGTCGTNGTAAGTGATTTCTAACTCATTTTCTTTACTCCTTAACTTCTTTTTACAAGATTTCATCCTAGAATCTAGGGTTTTCATGGTGGAATTGGGAATTTTGGGTAAAACCTAAGAATATTAAAATTTGGGGAATTAGACCTCAAATTGGGGTCGGATTCCAAAACCATTTATATATCCGGGCTCGGGGGCGAATGGGTAATCAGGTGTTGGTCCGAATTTCGGGTTTGGACCGAGCGGACCCGGGTTCGAATTTTGACTTTTGGGGAAAGACTTTAGAAAACTCACTTCCATGAATTAGAATTTATTCAATTAGCATTTATTGATATAATTAAGTAACTTGTGGCTAGTTTCAAGTCCTTGGAAAACGAGTTACGAGTTTTGGGCGCATTCTTGGCCTGGAAAGTAGGTTCGACACGAGGTAAGTCTCCTTTCTAACTTTGTGAGGAGGAATTGTCCCCATAGGTGAACTAAATGAATATATGCTATTGTTTGCGGGGGCTACGTACGCACGGGGTGACGGGAGTCCGTGCGTAGCTACTGTTATGCCATGTCCGGGTAGTCTAGGACCCACTAGCATGCCTTACGTGTTGTACATGTGATCCTATCATACTATTAGGCTGATAATGCTATTGAAGTGGTAAGTTATTTTCCTAAAAAGGTTAGAATGTACTCTTCTTAATTATGTGGAAACAGGATTGATTTCCCCGTGGATTATAGTGTTCCTGGCAAGGTTATTTTATTGAATATTGTTAAACTTGGCAAACGAATTTCCAGAAAAATATTCTAAATACTATCTTCATGTTCATTTAAAGAGAATTTTATCATTTCTAGGAGAAATTGTTTTCTTGAATAAAATATGGATCTTTTATGTGAATACGTGTACATATGAGCCCCTGAGCCGCAGGTATGATTCGCGAGCAGGCTAGCCGTATTATTATTATGTTGACCGCGTCTCATGATCGATTCGCGAGCAGGGAAAATAGATGCATCTATGGTTCGAGTCGTTCGACCCTTCGACAGTGCACAATTTATTATTGTTGGTCCGCGCCGTTCGACCCTCGACATTTTGTTGCGCATGATAAATGCTGCGTATTTTCCTGTTATTTATACATGTTTATTGGCCTAAGTATATTTTGAGTTGCCAGTTTAAAAGAAGGACGATGTATGTGAAAAATGTGGAACAAATTGATATTTATTGATGTTTCTAATCTCCGATTATCGATTAATTGATTATGATACTCATGCTTAGCGTCTCACTTAGACTATACTAGACTGACTTATAGCAAGTGTCAAATTCGACCTCTCGTCACTACCTCTCTGAGGTTCGGCGGGATACTTACTGGGTACACGTTGTTTTCGTACTCATACTATACTTGCTGTGCATTTTGTTGCACAGGTACTTTCATAGCAGTGTAGTTGGGTCGGAGACTTAGGCGAGCTGCACCATCCGGAGACGATTCTCAGCTGATGGAGTTTCCCTCGTATTGTATTCATTTTCATTCTAATTTTCCTTGTCCAACATTATTTTGGACAAGCTTGTTGTAATTTGTAAAGAAATTCTTAGAAATTGCTCATGTATTTGTCACGACCCAAATCCTAATTCAGGTCGCGATGGCGCCCAACGGCAGGGTAAGGCAAGCCAACATGAATTCCACTACGTGTTACTCCTTTTAAATTGATTATAATTTCAACTTTTACCAATTTTAAACAGGTTTATGCATAATATTCGAAAATGAAGACTCCGCAGTAAGCAATATATCTGTAAAGATGTGTGGGCCAAAAGATAAGCAAATATATATACAACCCCAAACACAAGATAACCACTACGTGTGTGCCAGGAACTAGTGTCACGAGTGTCATAGGCGACTAACTGAATATACAAAAGATAATATGTACAATCCCACAGTCTGAATGAAATAGACGGGAAAACAACATAGGGGATAACTACAGGGTGCTGCCAGAGATCGTCAGGAGGAACAACTCACCGTGAAGTCAAATCAGCTCTAATCAATACCTAGCTCCGATCTGATAACCAGATGCACAAGCCTTAGAACCTGTACAGTCAAGTACATAGGTGCATCATGAGTACATAAATAAATATGTACCAAGTGAGTATCCCGTCTAAACTCGAAGAAGTAGTGACGAGAGGTCGACTTGACACTCACTAAGGTCCAATAATATAGTATAAGATAGGATATAACGAAAATCAGTAGGCAGGTAAGACAGTTACATCAAGTGCATACCAAATACAATAATCCAGATAATAACTGAAAATGAAAAACAATGTACTTTATCCTCCTCTTAACAAATACCTGACTGTCCAATGATAGGTGAATCAGAACCAGTTGGTCATACGCACACAAGGACAAGAAAACCGACCGGAGTCGTAAGGTGGTATATAAAGACTGAATGGTCGTAAAGCTCCCCACAATCGCGAATCATACATGCGACTCGTGTGCTAACTCGATCATATGATATAATAATAAGCTCACCCACAATCATAAATCATACCTGCGACTCGTGTTCTGACTCGATAATAAGCTCACCCATGGTCGCAAATCATACCTGCAACTCGTGCGCTGACTCAATAATACGTGCGTATATATATATATATATATATATATATATATATATATATATATTTGCACCAAACAACAGTGAACTCAGTAGGACTATGCCAATGTAAAGGATAAATCAATTGGGGTTTAAACTGTAACATTCCACATTTTCTTATCATTCCAAAAGTAATATACAATTCACAATATGTCCAAAATACAAATAGAGCACATAGAGTCATGTTTGTGAATCCTAAACTACCTGACATAGCATAATAGTCGCCACGTACGTACTCTCGTCACTTGGTACATACGTAGCCCCCACAAAAAGTATACACAACAAAATAGAATACCTATGGGGACAATTCCTTCTTACAAGGTTTGAAAGGAGACTCACCTCGTGTCGAATCTACCCCTCGGATCAAAGATGCGCCCGAAACTCCGAACTCTACCCTCGAGGACTCGCAACTAGCCAAATATAGTACAATTACATCAATTCATGTTCAAAGAAGAGAAATTACCCTATTTATCCCAATATTCAACATTCTTGAAGAATTTCTAAATTTCAACCCCGGGCCCGCACACTTGGATTCCGAAAATGCTCGAAGGAATTACTCACCCATAGTCGAAGGATCATTAATATGTGATTTATACTTGAATTCATGGCCTTAAACGGACGATTCACAAGAATCCTCTAGAGCCCTAAAATTACTACCCAAGTTCATGATTTTTGATAATTTAGTGATTAATTCCCTTATAATTCATGTATTAAACTAGTATTAGGAAGGAATTTACTTACCTTAAAAGATGTTAGGTCGTGGGAGGTGCTCACCAAGCTTCAAGACTCTCTAATGGAGGTTTAAAATGAAGAAGAATGAAAAATACCCGATTTTGAAAGTTATAAACTGCCTGGCCTATAGGGATTCCGCACCTGCGGCCCTGGGACCGCACCAGCGAGCAAGGGGGGACTGGGGTCGCACCTGCGGAGCTGGAGACCGCACCTGCGGCTCCGCTCCTACGGAAATGGATCTGCACTTGCGAGGCTTCCGCACCTGCGAGGCTGGGACCTGCGGTGACACCAGCAACAGCTGCACCAATAGTTGTTTTAGCTGGTTTTTGGCCTCGTGTTGTGTCCGGGAGGCACCTAGGCCCACTCGAGCCCCCGTACAGATATACCAACAAGTCCCAGATCATAATACGAACTCATTTGAGCTTTCGGAACACTCAAAACATCGCTAAAACTCAAAATCACACCCCAAAACCCCTGAATTCATAACTTAAGAACTTCAAGTTCTTGATTTCTATAACGATGCGCCGAACCGACCTATACTACTCGGAATGAATTCAAATTTTGTAGGCAAGTCATAAATGAAATAACTAAACTAATCCCGTTCCTGAAGTTCGTTCGGACCTCGATAGCATAAAATCACGTTCCAAACCAAATTTCAAACTTAAGAAAATCCCGATTTCCTTATTGGACGCCAAAATTCTCCTGGGTCATCGAAAACCCGTTCCGAACATATGCCCAAGTCTTAAATCATCATACAGAGCTACTGAATTTGTCGGAATTCGATTCCGAGGTGGTTTTCTCAAAATATTGACAGAAGTCAAACTTGGCCAATTAGGCCAACCTTAAGGAACCAAGTGTTCCTATAGCACTCTAAACACTCCCAAATCCCGAACCACCCGTCCCCGCCGTCATAAACCACGAAAAGCCGTTAAGGGAAGTTTCATTTACGGGAACGGGGTCCTAATACGCAAAAAAAACCGATTGGGTCGTTACATTCTCCCCCTCTTAAGCAAACGTTCGTCCTCGAACGGGTCTAGAATCGTACCTGGAGTGCTGAATAGCTGTGGATATCTGCTCCGCATGTCCTCCTCGGACTCCCAAGTTGCCTCCTCAGCTGGTTGGCCCCTCCACTGGACCTTTACTGCAGAAACTGTCTTGGACCTCAACTGGCGGTCCTGTCGATCAACAATAGCAATTGGCTCCTCCTCGTAGCCCAATTTATCATCCAACTGAATAGTGTTGTAATCAACCACGTGAGAGACGTCAGCGTGATACCTCTGGAGCATAGACACATGAAAGACCGGATAAACTCCTGACAAGGCTGGAGGTAAAACAAGCTCAATAAGCAACCCCTCCGACTCGCCTCAACACCTCAAAAGGACCTATAAACTTGGGGCTCAACTTGATCTTCTTCCCGAATCTCATAATGCCCTTAATCGGCGAAACCTTCAGCATAACCCTATCTCCCTCCATAAATTCTACATCACGCGCCCGCTGATCCGCGTAACTCTTCTGTTTGGACTGTGCTGTGCGGAGCCTCTTTTGAATTACCTTCACTCTCTCCAGAGCATCTCTCACCAGATCTGTGCCATATAACTTAGCCTCGCCAGGCTCAAACCACCCGATAGGAGAACGACACCGCCGACCATTCAAAGCCTCAAATGGAGCCATCGCGATGCTGGATTGATAACTATTATTGTACGCAAACTCCGCCAAAGGCAAGAACTGGTCCCACTGACCCCCGAAATCAATCACGCAAGCCCTGAGCATGTCCTCCAATATTTGTACTGTAAGCTCAATTTGACTATCGGTCTGAGGGTGAAATGCTGAGCTAAGATCTATCTAAGTGCCCATCTCACTGTGCAATGCTCTCCAGAAGTGCGAGGTGAACTGAGGACCCCGATCTGATATAATAGACACCGGCACACCGTGCAACAGGACTATCTCTCGAATGTAAATCTGAGCCAGCCTCTCTGAAGTGTAAGTAGTAGCCATAGGAATGAAATGCGCCAATTTGGTCAACCTATCCACAATCACCCAAACCGCGTCAACCTTCCGCAAAGTCCGAGGCAACCCAACCACGAAGTCCATAGTGATGCGCTCCCACTTCTACTAAGGAATGGGCATCTGCTGAAACAGGCCTCCTGGCCTCTGATGCTCGTACTTAACTTGCTGGAAATTAAGACACCTAGCCACATACTGAACAATTTCCTTCTTCATCCACCTTCACCAATAGTGCTAATTCAAGTCACGATACATCATTGTCGCTCCTAGATGAACATAATACCGAGAGTTGTGCGCCTCTGCTAGAATCCTCGCCCTCAGGTCATCAACATCAAGAACACATAGACGGCCCCGGAGTCTCAAAACACCATCCTCGCCTGAGGTAACCTCCTTGGCCCTACCCTGGACCACCGTCTCCCGAAGCTCTCCCAGACATGGGTCATCAAACTGTCGAGCCTTAATCTCTCAAAATTGAAGACTGAGCAACCACATGAGCTAGAACTCAACGAGGCTCCGAAAGATCAAATGTCAAAAGGCGATTGGCCAAGGACTGAATGTCCAAGGCTAGCGGTCTCTCCTCTGCTGCAATGTAGGCCAAGCTACCCATACTCTCTACCCTCCTGCTCAAAGCATCTGCTACAACATTTGCCTTTCCCGGTGATACAGAATGGTAATATCATAGTCCTTCAGCAAATCAAGCCACCTGCGCTACCTCAAATTAAGGTCCCTCTGCTTAAACAAGTGCTGCAAACTGCGGTGGTCGGTATAAACCTCACAAGACACACCATACAAGTAGTGCCGCCAAATCTTCAAAGCATGAACAATCGCCGCCAACTCCAAGTCGTGCACTGGATAATTCTTCTAATGAACCTTCAGCTGGCGCGAAGCATAAGCAATAACTCTCCCATCCTGCATCAGCACACATCCCAACCCAACGCATGAAGCGTCACAATACACCGTATACATCCCAGAACCGAAAGGCAATGTCAAAACTGGTGCTGAGGTCAATGCTGACTTGAGCTTCTGAAAGCTCGCCTCACACTCATCGGACCACAAAAACAGGGCATTCTTCTGAGTCAATCTAGTCAATGGAGCTGCAATAGAAGAGAATCCCTCCACGAATCGGGGATAATAGCCTGCTAGGCCCAGAAAACTCCTTATCTCTGTAGCTGAAGTAGGACGCGGCCAACTCTGAACTGCCTCAATCTTCTGTGGATCAACCTTGATACCCTCTCCGGATACCACATGACCCAGAAATTCCACAGACTCTAACCAGAACTCACACTTGGAGAACTTAGCATATAGATTCTTCTCTCGCAAGGTCTGAAGCACAACTCTCAAATGTTGCTCGTGCTCACCCAGGCTCCGAGAGTAAATCAAGATGTCATCAATGAATACAATGATGAAGGAATCAATATACGACTTGAATACCCTATTCAACAAGTCCATGAATGCTGCTGGGGCATTGGTCAAACCAAAGGACATTACTAGGAACTCGTAATGGCCATATCTGGTACGCAATGCAGTATTCGGAACATCTGAAGCCCGAATCTTCAACTGATGATAACCCGACCTCAAGTCAATCTTAGAAAACACACGGGCACCCTGCAGAGTGGGTTACAAGTTTGAAGTTTCGGGCGCGTTCTTGACCCGCAGAGTAGGTTCGACACGAGGTGAGTCTCCTTTCTAACCTTGTAAGAGGGAATTGTCCCCATATGTGATTTAAATGGATATGTTCTAAATTTTGTGGGGGCTACGTACGTACGAAGTTATGAGAGTCCGTACGTAGCGGCTATTATTGTTACGTTCGGGTAGTTAGGCCTACACCATGCCTTGTGTTCTTCCTTGAAATGAACTATGTGCTTTATGAATTCATGTTATATGCAACTTTGTTTCCCTGAGATCATGGAACTTGAGAATTTAAAGGAATTGTTCACTGTAAAGTAATTTATGAAGAATATTGTGTGTGCATGTGACCGCTTCGCAATTTATCATTCCACGAGCGGAGTGTTATTTCCCCAACTCTCATGGGAGGGGTCGTACGCCACGGCGAGGTTGAAAGATGTTATGGTTCACGATGTTTGACCTCGACAGTACACAAATATGACTATTATGATGGCTCAGGACGGTTTTCCTTATCCCGTATGCGCATGTTAGATCGTAATGGTTTCATGGATATCGAATTGACAAGATATTTGGGGGGAAATGAAGTAGTAATTGTTTATTTAATTCTAGAATTTATTTGAATAGCGATTACCTGAAATGTTTACTGTTTTTATCATCCTCGCATTCCTATTGTTGTTATCATATCTTGTTAAATTATATTGTTGGACCCTAGTGAGTGTCAATTCGACCTCTCGTCACTACTTCTTGGAGATTAGACTGGATAATCACTGGGTACATAATTATTGATGTACTCAAGCTACGCTTCTGTACTTAATTTTACAGGTCCTGAGGCTGGTGCATCTGCTTATCAGACCGGAGCTCGATTTTGAGTATAGTTGGACCTGACTTCACGATGAGCTGTTTCTCCTGAAGATCCTCGGCAGCACCATGAAGTCTTCTTTTGTTATTTCCCATCTATTACTTTCAGACAATGGGTCATTTCTATTGTATCTTTTGTATATTCTGTTAGTATGCCCGTAGTACTTGTGACACTAGTTCTTGTCACACACGTGGTAGATATTTTGGTTTACGGGTATGTATATATATATCGGATCATGTCTTGTTATGACTGTTGTTTTTGTTAAATTGGCTAATTACCCTCTTCATTAAATGTCCAAGCTTCGAAACGCGTTGGAATGTATAATTAAATATAGAAAATTCTTAGTAATTTGAGTGTTGGCTTGCCTGACCCAGGTGTTGGGCGCCACCACGACCTGAGCTAGGATTTTGGGTCGTGACAACATGGTATCATAGCTCTAGGTTCACGTAGGTCTCACGAGTCACGGGCAGACCCATTAGAGTCTTGCGGATCGGTACGTAGACGTCTGTACTTATCTTCGGGAGGCTATAGGGTTTTAGCAAACCTCTCTTTATTCATATTCTATCGTGTAGTCGGTGGTAAACTAAATCTCACTCTTCTATTCTCTCATAGATGGTGAGGACGCGCGCAACTGACATTCCAGACCTGGGAGATGCCGTTACCCCCGCCGTCCGAGGGCGTGGCAAAGTCTGGGGGAGGGCACCGTCCCGAGGTAGGGGATGAGGGTTTCCTAGTGTTGTTCCATTAGCACCCCCAACAGAGGATCCTATTATAGAGGAGCAGGGCGAGGTGCCCCCAGCAGATTCTGCTCTAGTGGACTTTATGACGTCGTCAGGCTTCCATGAGGTCATGGGATGTATGATGCGGTTCATGGACTCGATGACTCATGCTGGTTTATTTCCAGCAGATCCTGCCACTTTTCAGGAGGGAGGGGGAGTCCATACCCCTACTACCCAGGCCGCAGGACATGCATCAACGGTATATCAGACCCCGGTACACTGCCCGTGGGCGGGGCCTAGCCAGCAGCAGCACCTGAGCTCAGACCAGCTGCGGACGACGATCCACATAAGTTATTGGATAGGTGGACTAGATTGCACCCTTCAGTCTTTGGTGGTGAGCGAGGCGAGGATGCCCAAGATTTTGTTGACAGGTACAGGGACAAGCTGCACAACATGAGGATATTAGAGTCCCATGGAGTGGACTTCACCACCTTCTAGTTAGAGGGCAGAGATCGCAGATGGTGGCAGTCCTATATTCTCTGCAGACCAGCATATTCTCCTCCTATCACTTGGGAGTAGTTCACTCAGCTATTCCTAGACAGATATATCCCACCCTCTGAGAGGGAAGAGTTGCGATATCAGTTTGAGCAGGTAGAGCAGGGACAAATGTCAGTGACAGATTATGAGGCTAGATTTTCAGAGTTGTTCGTGCAGTCATGATACTACCCATTGATGCCGAGAGAGTGCGAAGATTTGTAGCGGGGTTGCATCCAGGTATTAGGGCCAACATGGCCCGAGAGGTGGAGATGGGGACTCCTTATCAGCTTGTGGTGGAGATTGCTCGTAGGATCGAGGGTTATCAGTCGAGGAGCAGGGAGCAGGGGCAACATTATAAGAGGGCCAGATTTTCCGGAGATTTCAGAGGTGCCCTAGTTAGGGGCAGAGGTCAGCCCAGCAGGCCCCTATATTCAGCACCCCCCTCCCTGGACCTCCCCGAGGTGTTCCAGCGAGGCCTCATCTCAGCGCCATGCCAGAGCGTTCCTACCGCCCTCCAGCTATCCAGAGTTCACCTAGTGGTCATTATAGTCATCAGGGATCCTCCAGTACCTACTTCAGTGTTATGTCGGAGGGTTCATATCGCTCTCCATCCATTCAGGGTTCTTCTTCGGGGCAGCAGGCTATGATACCTAGAGGTTGTTATGATTGTGGGGATCCAGGTCACATGAAGAGTTTTTGTCCCAGGCTTTGGGGCAAGGCAATGCAGCAGAGTTGTCAACGTATGGGCCTAGCACCAGCGGTCCAGCCACCCCGAGGTGAAGGACTGGCTAGCAGGGGTCGTCCTAGAGCTGGAGGACAGACATGGGGAGTTCAGTCAGTTCCTATTCATTCCGGCGGAGGTCAATCGTCCAGCGCTCCAGCTAGATTCTATCCTATTCTGGCCAGATAAGATGTAGTGGCCTCAGATGTCGTGATTACATGTATTATTTCAGTATGTGGTAGAGAGGCATCAGTGTTATCTTATCCAGGATCCATATATTCATATGTTTCAGCCTTATTTGCTAATTTTCTAGATGTTCCTCGTGAGTCCTTGGGTTCTCCAATATATGTGTCCACTCATGTGGGCAATTCTGTGGTGGTAGACTAGATCTATTGGTCTTGTGTTATCACCTTCTATGGGTTCGAGACCCGAGTAGACCTTCTATTTGCTCGACATGGTTGATTTTGAGGTTATTCTAGGCATGTATTGGCTATCTCCTTACCATGTCGTGCTAGATTTCCATGCTAATACAATTACTTTAGCCATGCCCGAGTTGCCTAGACTGGAGTGGAGAGGTTCCTCAGTTAGTGCAGCCAGCCGGGTTATCTCACTCCTGAAGGCTCGACATATGGTCGAGAAGGGTTGTCTAGCGTATCTTGCTTATGTGTGGAACACCACCGCCGAGTCTCTAACGATTGATTCAGTGCCAGTGGTTCCAGAGTTTGCTGATGTATTTCCTTCAGACCTTCCGGGCATCCCTCTAGATCGTGATATCAATTTCTGTATTGATGTAGCTCCAGGCACTCATCCTATTTTTATTCCCCTGTATCGTATGGCTCCGAAAGAATTGAAGGAGTAGCTTGAGGAGTTGTTGGCTAAGGGGTTTATGAGGCCGAGTGTATCGCCTTGGGGTGCTCCAGTGCTATTTGTGAAGAAGAATGATGGGTCTATGTGGATGTGTATTGATTACCGCCAGTTGACCAGTTGCAGGGTGCTCGGGTGTTTTCTAAGATTGATTTGAGATCGGGGTACCCCAAGTTGAATATTCGGGAATCAGATGTTTCGAAGACTGCTTTTCGTACGAGGTATGGCAATTATGAGTTCCTGGTGATGTCCTTTTGCTTGACTAATGCCCCAGCAGCATTATGGACTTGATGAACAGGGTGTTCAGGTCGTATATTGATTCCTTTGTCATTGTCTTTATTGATGACATTTTGATTTACTCACATAGCTTGGGGGAGCACGAGCAGCATTTGAGAGCTGTGCTCCAGACCTTGCGGGAACATAAGCTATATGCTAAGTTCTCCAAGTGTGAGTTCTGGTTGGATTCCGTTGCATTCTTGGGGCATGTGGTGTCCGAAGAGGGTATCTAGGTTGATCCTAAGAAGATTGAGGCAGTTCAGAGTTGGCCACGCGCTTCTTCAGCTACAAAGATTAGGAGTTTCTTGGGTCTAGCAGGCTATTATCATCGATTTGTGGAGGGGTTTTCTTCTATTGAAGCTCCATTGACTAGATTGAATCAGAAGAATGCCCCGTTCCGATGGTCCGACGAGTGTGAGGTGAGCTTTCAGAAGCTCAAGACATCATGGACCTCGGCACCAGTTCTGATATTGCCTTCCGGTTCTGGGATGTATACTGTGTATTGTGACGCTTCACGCGTTGGTTTGCGGTGCGTGTTGATGCAGGAGGGGAGAGTTATTGCTTATACTTTGCTCCAGCTGAAGGTTCATGAGAAGAATTACCTTGTGCATGATTTAAAGTTGGCGGCGATTGTTCATTCTCTTAAGATTTGGAGGCACTACTTGTATGGGTTGTCCTGTGAGGTTTATACAGACCACTACATCTTGCAGCACTTGTTCAAGCAGAGGGATCTTAATTTAAGGCAGCACAGATGGATTGAGTTATTGAAGTATTATGATATCACCATTCTTCATCATCCGGGCAAGGCAAATGTGGTAGCAGATGCCTTGAGAAGGAAGGCAGAGAGTATGGGTAGCTTGGCGTGTATTACAGCACAGGAGAGACCTCTAGCATTGGACATTCAGTCCTTGGCTAATCGCTTGGTGAGGTTAGACCTTTTAGGGCCTCGCCGAGTTCTAGCACATGTGGTTGCTCAGTCTTCTTTATTGGGAGATATAAAGGCTCGACAGTTTGATGATCCGTACTTGGAAGAGCTACTGGAGACTGTGGTTCAAGGTGGTGCCAAGGAGGTTACTATTGGCGAGGATGGCGTTCTGAGACTTCAGGGCCATTTATGTGTTCCTAATGTCGATGGCTTGAGAGAGAGGATTCTAGAGGAGGCACACAGTTCACGGTAGTTCATCCTGGTGCTACGAAGACGTATCGTGATTTGAAGCAGCATTTATGGTGGAGGCGGATGAAGAAGAACATAGTGGGGTATGTGGCCAGATGTCTCAATTTGCTAGCAGGTCAAGTATGAGCACCAGAGGCCAGGAGACCTACTTCATCAGATGCCCACTCTTGAGTGGAAGTGGGAGAGCATCGCTATGGACTTCGTGGTTGGGTTGCCTCGGACTTTGCAGAAGGTTGACGCAGTTTGGGTCATTGTGGATAGGTTGACCAAATCGGCGCATTTCATTTGAGTAGCTACTACATATACTTCTGAGAGGTTGGCCTAGATCTACATTCGGGAGATAGTCCGGTTGCACGGTGTGTCGGTGTCCATTATATCAGATCGAGGTCCTCATTTCACCTCGCACTTCTAGAGAGCTTTCCATAGTGAGATGGGTACCCAAATAGATCTCAGCACAACATTTCACCCTCAGACTGATGGTCAGTCTAAGCGTACAATTCAGATATTGGAGGACCTGCTCAGGGCATGTGTGATTGACTTCGGAGGTCAGTGGGACCAGTTCTTGCCTTTGGCCGAGTTTGCATACAATAATTATTATCAGTCCAGCATCGAGATTGCTCCATTTGAGGCTTTGTATGGTCGACGATGTCGTTCTCCTATCAGGTGGTTTGAGCCTGGCGAGACTAAGTTATATGGCACCGACCTGGTAAAGGATGCTTTGGAGAAGGTGAATCTGATTCAGGAGAGGCTCCGTACAGCACAGTCCAGACAAAAGAGTTACGCGGATCAGAAGGCGTGTGACGTATCATTTATGGAGGGATATAAGGTTATGTTGAAGGTCTCGTCGATGAAGGGTATTATGAGGTTCGGGAAGAAGGGCAAGGTGAGCCCGAGGTTTATAGGTCTTTTCGAGGTATTGAGGCGAGTTGGGGAGGTTGCTTATGAGCTAGCTTTACCTCCAAATTTATCAGGAGTTCATCGGGTCTTCCATGTATCCATGCTCCGGAGGTACCATGCCAAATTTTCTCACGTGGTTGATTTCAGCACCATTCAGTTGGATGAGAAGTTGGGCTACGAGGAGGAGCCAGTTGCTATTGTTGATAGACACGATCGCCAACTGAGATCCAAGAGAGTTTCGGCCGTAAAGGTCCAGTGGAGGGGCCAACTAGTCGAGGAGGCGACTTGGGAGTCTGAGGAGGATATGCGGAGCAGATATCCCCACTTATTCAGCACTTCAGGTATGATTCTAGACCCGTTCGAGGACGAACGTTTGTTTAAGAGGTGGAGTATATAACGACCCAACCGGTCGTTTTGCGTTATCGGACCCTGTTCCCCTAAATAAAACTTTCCATAGCGGCTTATTTTGATTTATGACTTGCGGGGATGGGTGGTTCGGGATCCGGAAATGTTTAGAGCGACATAGGAACACTTGGTTCCTTAAGGTTGGCCTTTAAGGCCAAGTTTGACTTTGGTCAACGTTTTGAGTAAACGACCTCGAAATCGTGTTTTGATGGTTCCGGTAGCTTTGTATGATGATTTCAGACTTGGGAATATGTTCGGAATGGGTTTTGGATGACCCGGGAGTGTTTCGGCACCCAATAGCGAAATAAGAGTTTCCTTAAGTTTATATTGTGGTTTGGGACGTGTTTTTGTGTTATCAAGGTCCAAAAAGGATTTTTGAGACCGGGAATAGTTTCGTTATGTCTTTTATGACTTGCTCGCAAAGTTTGGGGTCATTCTGAGTAGTATAGGTCGATTCGGCGCATTGTTAGCGAATTTAAGAACTTAAAGTTCTTAAGTTTGATTCTAGGGGTTTTGAGGGGTGATTTTGAGATTTAGAGTTGTTTTGGGTGTTCCAGAGGCTCGAGCGAGTCCGTATCATGATTTGGGACTTGTTGGTATATTTGGACAGGGGCTCGGCTAGGCCCAGGTGCCTTTAAGGCACCAAATGAGGCCAAAAACCAGCTGAAGCAGTTGCTGGTGCACCTGATCTGGTGTGATCGCAGGTGCAGTTGCCCAGTTGCAGGTGTGGGACCGCTCCTACGGTCCCAAGCCTCGCAGATGCAGCTTCAGGTGGGTTGCCCTTTCCTCGCAGATGCGGACCATGTTTCGCATGAGCGGAGCCGCAGGTGTGGGCTCCTCTCCGCAGGTGCGAGCTTTGTCCCCCTAGCCCTGTTCCGCAGGTGCGAGCATTTACTCGCAGGTGCGAGACCGTAGGTGCGGAACCACTGTAGGCAGTGAGTTCTTTAAAACACAGGATTTATTCATTTCACTCCATTTCCTTCCACCATAGACAGACCTTGAAAGCTTGGAAAAGAGCTCCACGGCCTAGCTACTAAAAGGTAAGTGAATTCTACCCTAATGTTAGTTTAATGTATGAATTCCTAGTTAAATTAGCTAACCAATTAATGAAAATCAAGGGTTAGAGTATTAACCTAGGGCTTTATGAAAATTTAGGGAATTACCTGTCAATTAGCCATGAAATCATACAAAAATCATATATTAACGATCCTTAGGTTATCGATAAGTGTTTCCTTCAAAAATTTCCGAAATTCGAGCATGCGGGCCCGGGGTGAATTTTGTTATTTCTTCAATTAGGATGAAATGACTAAGTAAATGGGAGAATTCCATACTTTTGAGTATAAATTGATATATTTATGTAACATTTGGCTAATTTCGAGTCCTTGGGTTACAAGTTTGAAGTTTCGGGCGCGTTCTTGACCCGCAGAGTAGGTTCGACACGAGGTGAGTCTCCTTTCTAACCTTGTAAGAGGGAATTATCCCCATATGTGATTTAAATGGATATGTGCTAAATTTTGTGGGGGCTACGTACGTACGAAGTTATGAGAGTCCATACGTAGCGGCTATTATTGTTACGTCCGGGTAGTTAGGCCTACACCATGCCTTGTGTTCTTCCTTAAAATGAACTATATGATTTATGAATTCATGTAATATGCAGCTTTGTTTCCTTGAGATCATGGAATTTGAGAATTTAAAGGAATTGTTCACTGGAAAGTAATTTATGAAGAATATTATGTGTGCATGTGACCGCTTCGCAATTTACATTCCGCGAGCGGAGTGTTATTTCCCCACTCTCATGGGAGCAGGCCGTACGCCACGACGAGGTTGAAAGATGTAATTATGGTTCGGGCCGTTCGACCCTCGGCACTGCACATATATGACTACTATGATGGCTCAGGCCGGTTGTCCTTATCCCTTATGCGCATGTTAAATCGTTATTGGTTTCATGGATATCGAATTGACAAGATATTTGGGGGAAAATGAAGTAGTAATTGTTTATTTAATTCCAGTATTTATTTGAATTGCGGTTACCTGAGATGTTTACTGTTTTTATCATCCTCGCAGTCCTATTGCTGTTATCATATCTTGTATAATTATATTGTTGGACCCTAGTGAGTGTCAAGTCGACCTCTCGTCACTACTTCTTCGATATTAGACTGGATACTCACTGGGTACAATTTATTTATGTACTCATGCTACGCTTATGTACTTAATTGTACAGGTCTTGAGGCTGGTGCATCTGGTTATCAAACCGGAGCTCGATTCTTGTCACGACCCAAATTTCCCTCCGTTGGGTATCGTGATGGCACCTAGTCTTAAGGACTAGGTAAGCCTAACATTTCACTGATCAACAACAATAATAAAGGAAAAGTCAAAGCCTCGATATGGAAATCTTGACGGAATTTACAACTTCCCAAAACCGGTAATACAAGTCATAAGCTCTACACGATCTTTCTACAAATCCTAATACAACTGTTCGGAAATAAGGGAGTACAGTTGAATAAAAATAGGAAGGTGACTCCGAAGCGGGCGAACGCAGCAGCAGGTTTACCTTGAGTTTTCTCGTCGATGAATCCGCGCAACTACTAACAATAAATACCGTGATCTGCACACAAAAATGCGCAGAAGTGTAGTATGAGCACACAACAACAGTGCCCTGTAAGTATCAAGACTAACCTCGGTGAAGTAGTGACGAGGACTAGTCAAGACACCACTAGTCTAATAAGTAAAAGGCATAAATATAAAAATGACCGAAACATGATATCTCTCTAAAGATTTTTCGATATAGTTAAGGGTATGGCAAATAATGCGGAAGAAATTACAACAAATAAATCAACAGCAACACAATAGAAAATACGCAAGGAGGATGGACAGAATGCAAGCCAAATGTCGGGAATCACAACACAATAAAGACACTAGTAACTCAGCACTGCATCAATTTATTCATGTCAAGCCTTTGCCAATAAACTCAATAAATCGGGTCTAACCTTCGAGTGAACACCTTTGAATCGTGAGTTTATATCGAAAGCTTTAATGGTATAATCATTTCAGAATAGAGAAAACTTCTTTGAAACATACTTTCTCTGAATGTATATTTATATATTTTTGTTAAGAGAAATCTTTAAAACATAGTTCCTTCAAATTACGGGGTGTTTCAATATACATTCCAGTAACTACTCTTTTAAATATCATTTTTCTTCAAGACAAATACTTTTCAATATATATATATACATACATATATATATCTTTTGATCCAAATCTCCTCAATGATAAAACCACCAGAACTCAGTCCGTAACTCAGAATTTGTCATGCAATGCAGTACATGAGGAAAGCTCCCGAAATACGTTCGTAGTCCCAATTTAAATATGCGATGCAGTACAGGTAGAAAGCTCCCAGAATCTCGTCTGTAGTACCAATTTAAATATGCAATGCAGTACAGGGGGAAAGCTCCCGGAATACATCTGTAGTCCCAATTTAAATATGCAATGTAGAGTACAGGGGGAATACTCCCGGAATATCGTCTGTAGTCCCAATTTAAATATGCAATGCAGTGCATAAATTGAACCACAACAAGACAGAATCATCGTACATCGCCACAACACTCACAAGGCAACAAAAGATAGAAATGTTATGTACAACGGCCAATCAAATCAAGAACTTAAATAACCAGCACAGTAGAACTCATTCACGAGGAATAAACACTGAACGAAGTAATGAGCGTAAAGAATACAGTTGAACTAGAAAGAAACAAGACATAACAACATATCCACAATATTCAGGTCAACGATATGAAACCAAATTATCCCGGCAAGGGAAAACAACTATAACCAATCTCACTAAATAATTAGCTTCACAGAATAAAACCCAACTTGAATCAATGCTCAATAATAGGCAACACCAAGGAAATACCATCAACAAGGATAATTATCAATCTAAGCCTAAGTAGCACTTACGTGAAGATCATATAAATCACAATATACGACTCACGTGCATACTTGACACCAACGTACATATATTGCAATTACTGATAAAAAATTATAGGGCAAGTAATACTAATTCTAGTCAATAGGAAATTTATGAAGAAAATATATAGCATGCTAGTAAAGGAGGTAAAATACTCAGTTAAGTCAATTAAGATCAAATAGCCAACGACGGAATCCAAAAGCAAGTAATTCTAATTTAAGCAGGAAAGGGCGAAATTAACAACCAAGGATTCAAATGTAACAATTACAATTCATACGCAGGTAACACAAGAACCTACGAATCCTAAAAGGCCAATCTATTAGAAAATAAGTCCGAGTACGCACTCGTCACCTCGCATACTCGGACTACAATCAACAAAGAAGACTCAATCCTAAGGGGTAGTTCCCCCACACAAGGTTAGGTAAGATACTTACCTCAAAGACGACACCCCGGTACTTACAAGTGAACTTCTCATGCGAAAAGACCTACGGACGACTAAAATCTAAAATTCGCCCATTAATGATACTACAATGGTCCACCACACTAACTAAATTTGAATCTTTTACAAGAAACTGTCAAATAACAGGGGTTAGTAATGGCTTGTCCGAAAAGTGTGCCTCCAAGTTTGCAACCACGAGCTCAACCATGTCCTTACGAGTCTCCAAAGTGCTAGCTGCCATATGAGGTGATAGGACAACATTATCAAGTCCGGCTAGTAGCACGGGCGCCTCAGGTTCATATTCAAGCACATCAAGCCTGCTCCTCCCAATATGCCTTCTGCTAGAGCAGATACCAGCTCAGGTTCATCAATATGAGAACCACTTGCAATGTTGATAACAACTCCATTTGGACCCACTGCAGCTATAACTTCACGGTTGATAATGTGGTGAGTTTCATCAGTTAAGGCACAAGAAACAACAAGGATCTGACAGTTGGAGGCTAAGTCGATAACACATGGATAATAGGTGTACTTTGACTCTGGTTTTCGTGAACGTGAATGATAACTGATTGAACATCCAAAAGCTCCAACGCTTTTAGCAATTGCTGAACCAATTCTCCCTAATCCCACAATACTTACTGTTTTGCCACTAAACTAGGTGAAAAATGAAGAGCAAACCAAGATAAGTTCTTTTGGAGAAACAAAACTTAGAAAGGGAAAAATCAAAGGGTAATATGGTTAGATTTGGATATGGATCAACTTAAGTACTCCAAATAAGAATATGTTCAAAATACACAAGCTCATCGCGAAAAGCAGGCCATATGGTTGACTCAATTGCATCATACCAGCTTCAAGTAAGGAATTTGATGAGAATGTGCAGAGGCGGATGTAACCTATACTCCATGGGTTCAACTAAACCTACTATTTTAAACACCGAACATAAATGTAAATGTGAAAAAGAACTAAATTTTCAATAAACATTAATTTTTGAAACCAAAATTTCAAAATTACAATGATTTCAGCCTAAAAATCATAACTGAACCTATGAAGTGTTATGAAATAAAAGCAATTTAGTAAAACGTAAATAATAAATAGAGACAGAAAGGAGGTTTTTTTCCTAATAGCATACATCGACTTACTTAATAGTGCTTAAGTACTTTAAAAAATTTCGGGGTGTTACAATCTCCCCCACTTAGGATCATTCGTCCTCGAATGAGAAGTAGAGTTCGCCCCAAACACATAACATAACTTATCTCTTCTTTCGCACATCTCAATCTCCCAATTTTACTAACTTGTAAATTTTTTTCAGAAATTTTGGCAGAGTCTCCCCTGCAACTGGGCCTATCCACCTGTCAGAGTAACACCAAAACAACTCCTAACAACACATCCACAACCCAAAGAAGCATCACAATTTGTATATCAATAAAACTAATCTCAGGATTACAAGCAGTGCATTATCATAATGATATCCAGACAAGAAACACATAATATGTCTGGCATAACTACATCTAAGGTCTTGATAGTTGTTCATAATTGATTACAACATTATCAACTAACCTCATGTTAAAAAAATCTCATTTCAAACCTGCACTTTATTAACAACGAGACGCAAGGCATGAAGACCTCATAATTATTTTCCCAGATTAACAAGTCACATTAAATGCCTCCTAGGCACTCACCTCGTAGGCTAAAACTCAATTATTACAACGCGAAAATATAACCAGAGCTCGGAGAAGGAAGAGATAAGAGGAAAAGAATAAGTCCCGCTCCTATTAACATAGAGCAATAATCAAACCGGTCAACATTGTATCTGGGCCAGACTAGATAGAATCCTTTTGAATGGGGACTGCCCGCTTCTATATAAAAGCCGTACATTTCAGCCATCCAGTGATCCTGATCTATTTGAAAATTGCTAGAATTGTGCTGCTACGGTTGGTGGCGAACTTGCTTTGGGGAAAAATCCATTCTAGAAGCTACCGCTTCCCGCCTCCCTCGGGGACTTTTTCCATTCTCTTTCTTTTTTTAAGGATTGGAATGGAATCTTTCGGTAATGGTCTAACTAGCTCCACCCCTTTGATGGGGGAATGTACTTCATGTCCTAGCGTTTCTACAGTCCCATATTTAATAATGTCCGAACTCTTTCTTCTGTATCGAGGATCATCGAATCCTTTTTTCTTGTGTCGAAACGAAAGAGTAATGATTCAACTATCAAACAAGCCCATAGGCACAACTCTATGTCAATACTGACTTACCAAAAGCAACATAACAAGGAAGAAGCAAAGCATATGAACAAATCACAAGGATTCCATCTTGATAAAATTTCCACCGCGGTACTTAGCCCGGTCCAAACATATATCACGAGGACCTCGCCCTGAACTCTGAATCACATACCGAAAATATATCATACCAATTGATATTCCCCACTAACTCAACTTGGATGATAAAAATCATAACGCTCACTGAACTCACATCTCGATGGAGTATCAAATCACAACTCATAAATAAAATACTTAGGAAAAATCACATAAAGCTCACCATAATGAAAAACAAGGACTCACTTCTAGTCTCACCACTATCAATGATGAATAAAACAATGATAGACACGGGCTACTACTCATAGAATCTCCCAACAGGAGCAAACACAAAAATAGAGTGCCAAGCATGAAACTCACTTGTCAATAAAGCAACAAATAAGGGAACTCGTCCCGACCAACAGAAGTATGGTGATATACAAATGGTGCCCCTATGAAGCAGATCAAAACATACATGTATGATAACATCTTACCCAACAGTTTCCAGCCTACTATATGAAATACATCAACGGGTCGGGCCTCCCCCTCCTAGGCGCTCGAAACTCACCCGAATACCCTGCTATAGCACACCTGCCTGAATCCTGGAACCGTCTCTCACCATGTGGCTAACATCTCCATGCTCAAAACAACCTCTCTGCCGACGTGGCTGCGAAAAACATACAATACAAATCCTCTGAGACCCATGAGTACCTGAAAACCACCATGCGAAGCTGGTAATGCAAACTGAACTAGTTGACCCACAAAACCTCTACCATGCCGTACCTTGCCTCCATAATAAAGACCAGTAGATTCCTCCGGTCTACGAGGCCCCCTTGCCTCTCTGAACTCTCTCCCTGATCTCGCTTGTCCGCTCGCTCACGGTCCCACATGCTCTCTAACCGGCGAGCGATCCCTACTACCTGCTGAAACAAGGCATCTTACTCTAACTCTCGTGTCCTTCTGAACCAAATATCATGCCTGAGTCCCTCAATGAATCTGCAGACTCGCCTCCTAACTGAAGCAACCAAGTGAGGTACATGACTGGCCTACTTACTGAATCTGACGGCGTACTCTAATACTGACATAGCGTCGTGACACAAATGCTCAAACTCTGCGCGTTATGCATCTCGGAGGCACTAGAGTGCAAACTCCCTCAAACATCTCTGAAACCTGAATCCATGCAAGTGAAGCTGACTCGGTCGGGCTACTCCGACTCATATACCCTCCACTGCTGACCAACCGCTCCCTTGAGTTGAGACGTGACAAAAATAACCCCGCTCGTCTCCACAGTACCTGAAGTACAAAAAATGTAGTGACACTCCTCCAGGAAACCCTGGGCATCATCTATCGCCAATCCACTGAAAGATAGGAGGGTGGTACTTTATGTACCTCTCAAGTTCAAGGTATTCTTCCTCTGATGCTGCCCTAACCACGACTAAACTGAAACCATATGTTGTGCTGCCATAACAACTAGAACCTGACCAATATGATCTCGCTGGTCTGGAGTGTAGACGGTGGGAGTCTGAACTCCTCCCCTGATCTATGAAGTAACTGGTGCACTAGAATCAACCTTTCCTGAGTCAATGTACCAATTATACTTAAAAACTATGCCCAGGCCTTCTGAAGTCCGGGGTAGCAACATGCACCTCCAATACCTGCCCCCCAACTAGAACTGCTAGCGGCTCCTCCATGACTGTTGTGACAGGCATCTTAACTGCGGCACGTGCTCCTCGTCGGCCTCTGTCTCTGACCCTTGTGACACTTGTTTCGGGTAACATCATCAGGTACCGCAGTTCGTGTCCTCACCATCGCTGAGAAAATGAAACGATAATTTCTAACTTCAAGATCAATGAACTCGCACGACAGGAATGAAGGACGTGAAATTGTCCAAATAGTTCCGTATCCTCTCGAAGATAAGTACAAACGTCTCCGTACCGATCCGCAAGACTCTACTAAACTCTCTTATGGCTTGTAGCACCTATGAACCTAGATCTCTAATACCAACTTGTCACGACCCAAATTTCCCTCTGTTGGGTATCGTGATGGCACCTAGTCTTAAGGAATAAGAAAGCCTAACATTTCACTGAACAACAAAAATAATAAAGGAAAAATCACAGCCTCGATATGGAAATCTTGATGGAATTTACAACTTCCCAAAACCGGTAATAAGAGTCATAAGCTCTACGAGATCTTTCTACAACTCCTAATACAATTGTTTGAAAATAAGGGAGTACAGTTGAATAAAAACAGGAAGGTGACTCCGAAGCCTGCGAACGCAGCAGCAGGTTTACCTTGAGTCTCCTCGTCGATGAATCCGCGCAACTACTAACAATAAATACCTGGATCTGCACACAAAAATGCGCAGAAGTGTAGTATGAGCACACCACAACGGTGCCCAGTATGTATCAATACTAACCTCGGTGAAGTAGTGACGAGGACTATCAAGACACCACTGGTCTAATAAGTAAAAGGCATCAATATAAAAATGACCGAAGCATGATATCTATCTAAAGATGTTTCAGTATAATTAACGGTTTGACAAATATTGCGGAAGAAATTACACCAAATAAATCAACGGCATCATAATAGAAAATACGCAAGGAGGATGGACAGAATGCAAGCCAAATGTCGGGAATCACAACACAATAAAGACACTAGTGACTCAGCACTGCATCAATTTAATCACGCCAGGACTTATCCAATAAACTCCTTCAATCTGGTCTAACCTTCGAGTGAACAACTTTGAATCGTGAGTTTATATAGAAAGCTTTAAAGGTATAATCATTTCGGAATAGAGAAAACTTCTCTGAAACATACTTTCTCTGAATGTATATTTATATATTTTTGTAAAGAGAAATCTTTAAAACATAGTTCCTTCAAAATACGGGGTGTTTCAATATACTTTCCAGTGACTACTCTTTCAAATATCATTTTTCTGCAAGACAAATACTTTTCAATATATATATATATATAT